>JANHFO010006785.1:21408-34699 GCA_032468095.1 Pareas carinatus | reverse complement strand
TAGTTGTAGTTGTAGTTGTAGGTTTAGGTTTAGGTTTAGGTTTAGGTTTAGTTGTAGTTGTGGTTGTAGTTGTAGTTGTAGTTTTAGTTGTAGTTGTTGTAGTTTTGGTTTTGGTTTTGGTTTTAGTTTTAGTTTTATACTGCCCTTCTCCCCGAAGGGACCCACAACTGATGAAGCACCCACAACCTCTGAAGGCAAAAGCCGTCCCACTGGTTAATTGTTCTCCCGGTTAGGACGTTTCTCCTTAATTCCAGGTTGTCTCTCTCCTTGGTTAGTTTCCATCGATTGTTTCTTGTGTTGCCTTCTGGTGCTCCCAGAAGTGACCCCTCTTCTTTGTGGCAGCCCCTCAAATATTGGAATACTCTTATCATGTCCCCCTTGGTCCTTTTCTCTAGACTAGCCATACCCAATTCCTGAAACCGTTCTTCACATGTTTTAGTCTTCAGGCCTTTCATCGTCTTGCTTGCTCTTCGTTGCCCTTTTTCCAAAGTCTCCACATCTTTTTTGATAATGTGGTGACCCAAACTGGACGTGGTATTCCTGGTGTGTGGTCTTACTAAGAATTTATAAGGCGATACTAATACTTCACATGATTTCGATTCTAGGGTTCTGTTTATACAAAGGAGGATTGTGCTAGGTTTTTTTGGCTGCTGCCGCAGAGTTTATATTTCCTTGAAGATGTTTCGCTTCTCATTAAAAGAAGCTTCTTCCATTCATCCATGAACGGAAGAAGCTTCTTGGGTGAGAATCGAAATGTCTTTAAGGAAAAACAAAGTCTAGTTGCCTTTTGGAAAAAGCACCTTTGGGATAACCATGACCTAGATCAGAGGTCTCCAACCTTGGTCCCATTAAGGCTTTTGGACTTCAACTCCCAGAATTCCTCAGCCACAGGCCTTAAAAGGACCAAGGTTGGAGACCTTTGACCTAGATGACTGGGAATCTCCATAGATATTTATAATACCATTAAAAAGGGGCAAGGCTTTATTCTCATGGATGTGGCTGCCATCTTGACTTTTTTGACCCACTGTCTCCCTACAGAAATCCCTGCATCTGAAACAGCATTTTCACTCTGCTCAGCTGAATAATAAAGTGGAACATGAGGTCCAAATCTCTTCCCTGGGAGATCTTCCCAGCGTTCAAGTCAAGCAAAGATTTTAATATTTTCATCCGCTTGTCTTTTCGCTTCTCCTTAATGCAACAAGGGCTTAGTTACACTTCTGGAATGTTTATTGCTTTCATTTCAGGAATCACAGTGGTATTTTTATTGTTTTCAGGATGCTTTTTCCAGGCACCCTGCATGGGAAAGGCAGGATAATAAAATATTTGAAACAAATAACTGGTAAAAGAACAAGACCACAGATGAGAACACTCCTCTAGCGTTTGTCCTCTGATCTCTGACAAGGAAACCATCTGTGGTGGACCTGCCAGGGTTCATAACTCCCTTGCCATTGCAGGGCGCAGCATACTAAGCCACGAGGATTCAGGAACAGGCCAAACTATGCCAGACAACAAGTAAATAAATGTCCATTGGGTGCTCAGAACAGAAAGCAAGTAATATTCCAAAAAGTAGGGTCAGCTACACCAGTTAAGAACTGTTGCAGGAATTGGGTACATCTAGTTTAATGAAAAGAAGGACTAAGGGTGACATGATAACAGTCTTCCAATATCTAAGGGGCTGCCACAAAAAAGATGGGGGGTCAAGCTAATCTCCAAAGCTCCTGAAGGCAGGACAAGAAGCAAGGGATAGAAACGAATCAAGGAGAGAAGCAACCTCGGAGTAAGGAGAAATTTCCTGACAGTGAAGACAATTAACCAGTGGAAAGGCTTAGCTCCAGACGTTGTGGATGCGTCCTCACAGGAGGCTCTTAAAAAGAGACTAGACAGTCACTTATCTGAAATGGCATAGAATCTTCTACTGTGTTTCCCCCAAAATAAGACCAGGTCTTATATCAATCTTTGCTCCAAAAGAGACATTAGGGCTTATTTTCCAGCTATGTCTTATTTTCAGGGTAATATAGTATTAAATGCGTCTGTCTGGCTGACAATTCTAACTGGGACTTATTTGGGGGGTAAGGCTTATATTACGAACATCCTGAAAAATCACCTCAGGGCTGGTTTTCCAGCCAGGTCTTATTTCAGGGAAACAGGGTACTTGAGCAAGGGGTTGGACTAGGAGACCTCCAGGGTCCCTTCCAAATCTGTTCTCCGTATTCAACTCAAGCCTGCTTTGCAGCTTAACTCACAAGCCAGCGATTCTATTTCACCCATCTCCAAATTGATTTCAAACTGCAGAGCAGTTAAATCAGAGTTTTCCAACCTTGGCAAGTTTTAAGATGCCTGGATTTTGACTCCCAGAATTCTCCAGGCAGCGATGCTGGCCTCAGTTCCTAACTACAAGGATGTCAAAATGATGAAGGATGAGTTGAGGTTTAATAATAGAAGCAGCGTCCTTTTTTTACCTGCATGTGGGTGTCACAATGACACCCACAAATACTTAAAGGGTGCAGTTTCCATAAGGGAACCATAAAGTAAAGGGGTGGGGGAATTCCAAGCTAATCAGAAGACCATCTTCAATACCGAGGTCTCCAACCTGTAGTCCAGGTGATCCCCGTGGAAATTTGGGTGATCCGAAGGCCGGGCGTCAATTCTTTCTCTGTTTGTGTACGTGTGTCTCTGTGTGTGTATCTCTGCCTCTCTCTCTCTCTCATTCTCTCTCTCTCTCTCTCTCACACACACACACAAATATCACACTAAAATGTGTAATACTTAAATAAGCTTCAATTATTTTGTAATAATTAAACTAGTTTTAATAATTTACTACAACAAAACAGCCTTTAAAGATTTTGTTATGATTAAATAAGTATTTATGATTTTGTTATGATTAAATAAGCATTTATGATTTTGTTATAATTAAAGCTTTTTAAATTTTGTTATATTAAATATGTGCCTTTTATATTAATAAAATGGAAGTTCTCTGATCATTATTTTACCAAATGTATGTATCTTTAAAAAAAAATCATATTAGTGGTCCACAGGATTTAAAATTATGAATTTAGTGGTCCCTGAGGTCCAAAAGGTTGGCGACCACTGCTATAGAGACATACTGTGTGGTTACTTAATTAAATACCAAATGTACTATGAATTTCCCAAGAGCTATAAATTCAAAGCTCAATATTTAGTACGTAGATGAGCTAAGTTCAATGATAAGTGAAATTCTTCCAAATCAATCCCCTTAACTTTTTTGGTTAAATTTTTCACTGTGCTTAGAAGTTTATTAATATGCTGCTATCACAAAAACTGACAAAGCAAATACATTTCTTTTGTGATTAAACCCATTTTGTATTGATGGAAGAAAATCATCATATTACTTTTCAAAGCAAGATATATTTTTATTTTAATAGTTGAAAATAAGAAAACTGATGTCTCATTTTGAGTTTTCAAAAATAAAAAACCTGTTACTTCCTTGCAAATGTTTCTTAAGTTTGTAATTTTTTTTCTTTTAGAAAATCAAAATTTTATTACTTAAAATATATAAATATGAATAAAAACACTGGGAAATTCTAAAATAATGAATATACCTGATTGCATTTACTTAGTAGAGGGGTCCCCAACCTATGGGCCACGGCCCATTACCAGGCTGTGGCCTCTTGCCAACTGGGCACATGAGTGATGGACTGTCACACGCATACCAGCACATGTGCGCACAGTCCTACTTGCACGATTAGCATGCACAGTGCCGCGATCTGTGCCATAATTGGTGTGGGATCGCAGTGCTGGGATTGGCACGATTGCAGTGCTGCGCTACAATTGGTGCCAGCACACCCATCCCTCTCCTCCCACCGGGTCGCCAACTGAGAAAGGTTGGGGACCCCTGACTTAGTATACATAAATATCACCTGCCGATTCAAATTTTTCATGCTTTTTGATTATTAATAAATGTAATGCTAAAAGTTATGTTCTTGAATGCAACTGTGTTTATATAGAAAGGCCTTGAGGAAATTATTTTGTTCACGGGATTCATGCTTTATTTAAGTATGTTTGTAAGTATCCTATAACTGTTCCATTTTGGAAAATACTTAATAACACAGATTAACTTGACTTTGAGTAATATTTGACTAAGAAAATATTTCATATTTTCAGATGTTCATATTCTTCTGAATTACATATAGCCCTCAACTTATGAGCCCAAATGGAACAAGCACATGACCCTGAGACACCAAAACTGTCACAATACATTGCAGTTGCCAAGCACTCAAATTTTGATTATGTGACAATGGGGATGCTGTAATGGTTATAAGTGTGAAGACTGGTCATTAAGTCACGTTTTTCAGTGCTATTGTAACTTTGAATGGTCGCTAAACAAATGGCTGAAAATAGAGGACTAGCTCTATATTTCTACTGAATGGAAACTATCATCTGAAAAAGAAAGCTATGCTTTTGCATCAGCATTTTTCTATTAAAAATTAAATCAATATATTGTTTACCTGAGTGGAGTTAGACAGTTGTTTTTTCCACGGCTCCTCTGCGCTGCTGGTCAGGTTTGTGCGGTTATGAGGTAGAGAGAGTGCGTTTCGCTGCAGGTAAGGCACGTTTCCATTACTTCCACTTCCTGTTATGTGATTATTGCCTATCAAAATAGTGTCTGTACTACTCAGCGTTCTTGCTGTGCTGCAGGGAACTGAGCCTGCTGGAAAGGGTCCATTTGCCATAGGCTGCCCAGGACAGGTTGGACGTATTCCGTGCTGTGTGATGTTAGGCACTCTGGTTAGAGCAACCTGTGGCTGCTGCTGACCAGAGACAGAGTTTGTAGGCAGTGATGAGTCAGTTGTTGGCCCATTAGCAATTCCAGTAGATCGTACCTGTGCAACTCCCATCTGCCTCATCTAACAAAAAGGGAATAAAAAATATTTAAAAGATAGGCACATTATTTCACGTTATGATTTCCCCGAGCATTTTTGGTGGAGCACGTATTAAAGCTCAAATTACGTTCTTCTAAAGTTTATGAATGTGAAGTTATGCCTCATAAAAGTCAGTACAAAATTATACAATCCCATGTGACATATGACTCACTGCCTGAGCAAGAACATATTGAATAGTAATGATGAAAACTGGTTATCCCTTTGCTGTATTTTATAGGCAAAAGTTGTATTTGTGTACATGATGGTCATTTTTAAGACATTGTGTACTTATAACATGCAGCAGTGAACTTCTCAAAGAATGATGCTATGTTGGCAAAAATAAAATAAATGCAGCAGCAGCACAGTAAAACATAAGGACAATCCAGCAGAAATCAGGAATAAGTGATACAGCCAGGAATAAGTGATACAGCCAGGAGCAGTGTATGCCCCAAAATAAAATGTTTTTCCCAGGTTTTCTGAAAGAATACAGTGTTAGAGCCATACATATTTTTTTTGACAAAGCTATTATACAAAAGTATGCATCTTCATTAAAAAAACCCTATGTTTCAAGTAGATATCCTGTCATCTAATAAGGACAGGAATAGTAAAGTAGCCCTTTTGAGGTTTTACATCACCAAATTTTCTAGCATCTCTAAGCTCATAATTAATGACAGAAAATAAATGCCATATTACGAATGTGTACTACTTCAGTGTCAATAATTGAAAAATAAATGATTGCACTATATTATCTCATTGCCTCTGTGAAAGAGCAATCCACTGTGAAATAACCTATGCTAATTCACTATATGAATTTCTTCTAATCTATTTATTCATCGATCCTTTTTTCCACACTTAAAATAGTGACCAAGAATGACTAAAACTTCATAAATATTTAAAATCCTAGAATTTAAATGTTCAACCAATTTCATCTCAAAAGACAATTTGCAAAGTAAATGTGCTTGCTGGCACCTGCTGGTGTTGCTGCATCAAGACAAACTGACTCTCCAGCTGTTCCAGCATAAGTTTCTGTGCCGGATTTAAACTATTTCTATTTGCACGAAGCTGTTCCAAGTGCTGAAAAAAATAAAATAAAAATATTTTGTCACAATATGACCAAGGTTATCTCCTTCAACAATAAACAATCTATTTATCTCCCTTTTAAAACCATCTTTTTAAAGTTTTAACTTTTTAACTTATGCAGTAACAATGTAAAATTTACTCAAAATCAGGATTTTGAAATGGAATTCCTTATGGTGACAGAGTTTGTATAATAACACAGATTTAATTTTGATGACAGATGTTGACATCAAATCTATGCCAAACACTGTACAATATACACAACAACAAATATTGATATCTCTATACTTTCACCTATTTTTCTCTGTCAATTTCCTTATTTCTCTTAAAAAAGAGACAGTCTAAGAAATCAAAGCTGTCCTTTTTTTAAAAAATTCAGGATACCAAGAATAAGTTTTGAGTATTTGTTATTTACCAAATATTATAGGGTATCAAAATTATAACCTACACAAAGTATTCTCAGAGTTGTATGAAATTATTATTATTCTGTGACATATTTGTCACAATCCATTCAAGAATAAAAATATGTTTTGATACAAATATAGTACTTTCAAGTAACACACAGAATTAAATGTGTAGAAAAATTGTTTTAAATACAGCAATAATTTTTATGATTTCATTTAAATAACTTAGAAGTGGAAAACAAATACATAAATACAAAAGCATTTAAATAAATACACACATTTCAACACACACGTATAGTAAAAAGAAAATACATCAGAAAAAAATTAGGACATGAGGCAAGTTTTGAACATGATTTTAGAGTTATATGTCATTAAGTAAAAAAAAAACTTCACCTGTAATTTCTGTGGTGTTAAGCACCACGAATGTATTTGTTGCTGTACCGGAGGAGGATGTGACACTGTGTGGCCACTGCTCCAAGCCTCTAAAGTGTTCTAAAAACAATTAATAACAATAACAAGAACAATAATAAGAGTAGTGGTAGTACAGTATCTAAAATTCAAATTGTCTTAATGGTGCTCACTTCAAATCAATTCTTAAACAGTAAAATATTGCTGAATACAATAAAATATTAATTAATAGAATGTGAGATAATGCAAAAAAAAAACCCCAACCAATTATGATGAATAATTGAATAAAATCAAATGATATATATTTCAAAGTTCACCAAAATTTATTTCAGTTTCTGCGATACCATCTATGTGATGATTCAGCATTCTAAATATAAGCAAAGATGATAGACAAAATGGCATGGCCCTTTTCATACTCTATGCTATGGTACTGTAATAGCTATTGTAATGGTGAACTACTCTTACACCAATGTCACAGTTGTGAATATTATAACTGCTATAAAGACCTATCTTGGTAATGGACTAATTCTTCTGAAGGGCTGATTCTTGAAACTAAGTGGGGCTCTTATATGAGTATATATACCTTGTTTGGACTAGATGGTCTTTTCCTCTTGGCTGGACTGGACAGGTCATCTACATGACTAGAAGGAATCATGTGTAGTGGCAACTGCTGTGAAATAGGTGTCTGACTGAGGCCTAGTACAGGTTCAGTATTTTGATGAGGTTTACAAGCCTAGGAATCAGAGGGAGAGAAAATATGGTTCTATTCATTTTAAACTGTCCCTTGAATAATATCTTTTACCGGCTGTACATTTTAAAAAGGGCTGTAAATTTACTCTGAACTTATTTACTGAAAATCAATATCATAGTATCAAAGAAATAGTGTGTACCTTTCATGGGTTTGTTTTCGAAACAGACAAAAAACTGCTGCAAATTGTGGGATGATATCTTTGTGAGAATTATGAAATCCACAAAGGTTCTAAAATGGTACCCCCATATTTCTTTCATGACAGGGAGGTTCCTTAATCTCCCTGTGCTATTAAGTCTTATTACCAGTGAAAACTAACTGTGTGCTACAGCAAAATAATTTTGACTACTACGATTGATTGAAAATAACCCTTAAAAAGCTGGGCACCTGCAGAACATAACCCAACTTCTCACCTGCTGTGTTGTGTTCATGGCACCCTGCCTGGAGGTAAGCTCTGCGGGGATTGGTAGGCTCCATGCCTCCTCAATACTAGGAAGTAATTTAGTTTTATTCTGTAGACTACCTTGTGGAAGGTTACACAACTGAGCCTAGGAAAAATTATGTAAAAAGTGAATTTAACACAAGCCTAATTTAGTAAGATCAAGTCCATGAAATTTTCCTAAATTCTGTACTCTATTATGCCTTAGAAAGGATCAATTTTAAATCTGGGACTTCAGAGAAATGCTAAGGATAAAGAGGGTAACCAGATATAAACCTTTGTGAGAATCGGGAAAAAAACTGAACTCTGATTTCAGTGGTCTCATTAATCCTTTGGTTCTGAAGTTGCTAACAAGAGCAAAAGATAGTGTGTGTATTCTCTTACTAAATGCTATGATAACTTAAAATGTAGACAACACAAAATATGCATAAATTATATCAAGATACAAAAAATAATACTTAAGAGACCCACTTAAAATGAAAAATCAAATGAAACTGCAAGCTATGGCATGTCCTGAATGCATATGGAAACAGACTGTGAAGTCATGAAACAGTCACATATAAAAATGTCTGTGTCCTTATTTTCCTCCTCCTTTCTAACTCGATATTGCTAAATAGACCCCTATTTTAAGACCATGTTTTTACCTGTAAATACTTTATTCGTGCTGCAAGTGCAGAGGTATTACTACAGTTTTTGCTTCTGGTTGCATTTAAGTAGCATTTAATGGCATCCTGAGACTGATTGCAGGATTCATAGAGGGTGCCAAGATCCATCCAGGCTGCAGCATGGCCATGGTCCAATTGTACAGCACAGATATAGGCTTGTAATGCATCCATAGGCTGATTCTGTTGTTGATACAGCACACTAAAAAGACAAATACTCAGTTCTAAGAACCAAAATCATCTCCAAAGTTTCATCATTTGTCTAAGTTTGTACTTTAATAAACAATAAGCATAATTCTCTAGAACAATAAAGCTATAAAATGTTAATTTACTATTATGGAAGTGCTTTAAATACTTTTTTAAACAAGAACTTGTATTGTACAGTACTTAGTAAATTTTGCCTATGTAAGTTAGCCTTAACATTAACTTTGAGATTATATATGTCGTAGATGTGAAGTATATCTAGCATAATAAGAAATTCTAATAACTTTATATTGTATAAAAACAGTTCTAAGATACTTATATGATAAAACATCTATTAAAAACCATCTTACTGAACTATTTTAAATTTAGCTACATTACTTGTCTCATAGTCTCTTACCCTATAGAACACCAGGTGTCTGCACTTGCTTCTGATTTATCAATAGATTGCCTATAAGAAATAAAGGCATCCTGAACTTTTCCAATACTTGAATAGCACCTGAAAGAAAAGATGGATAAAATAAATATAGAGGCTGTTTTTATAATTGTTTGCTTTTAATACTGCAATGATCAATTACAATTCAAGTATTTTTACAATTTGCTGTCTGGTTCAATTTATCCTATTAATTTCACCAGCAGAATCTTGCAACCATCAAAAAATTTCTCTCACTATAAAATACAGGTGGCAAGCACATTCGTCGTTCATAGGTATCTACTTATAAACTGTAAATATTACATAATAAATGAAGAACCAATATAGAAACATGAACTGAAAACAACTAATACCTTATGTGAAAAATCTATCTTTTATTTCTCTTCCTCCAAACTAAATTGAAGGAATAAGTTCCAGCCACAAATAAAATTACCACTGTAGGTCTACGCAGCCACATAATGTCACACTTTACTATCGCATTGCTTAGCAACAGATGTCCTGGTCCCAATTACCATTATTAATCAACTGTGGTGTTCCTGTGGATTTTATTCCACTAGTCCTAGCTGACTTTAGGGTGTGTGTGTGCTCATCTCTATTTCGTTAAACCATTGATACAGCATAGTCTGAAGATGTTTCCACATTCATGTGGCTAGCATGACATCATGTCACAGTGCAGAGCATATGGCAAAACACAGGACACTGTTACCTTCACATTGAAGTGGTACTTACTTATCTGCTGCATTTGCATGTTTCTGAACTGCTAGACTGGCAGGAGCTGAGGCAACTGATGGGAATTCATGCCATCACGCGGTGACAGAACTCAAGCTGCCAGAGCATAGACCTTCTCTGATGTCTTTTAGGCCACGAGCCACCATGCATCAAGGAGTAATTGTATAAAATGTAGTAATTTTATAAAACAACTTTACCCTAGCATATAAGGCTTCTTTTATTTGCTGAACCATAAACTTTTGTTATCGTAATTCATTTTTACCTTCCAAGGAAATACCAGGATTGGCCAGAGTTTGGATCTGCCTCTAAAGACTTCTGGAGACACTGAATAGCATAGTTTTCCTTGGTGGCTTTATCTCCTAATTGATCCACTGTATGATGCATCCAGCCTAAGAAAAAAAACATGTACATATTATTTGCTGTGTATCTTTTAGAAGGAACCAGATTACTTATTATTTTATTTATTTATTATGTGTATAACCTTTCAATAAATATAGTTAACAGAGATATTTACTCTACCAATTCAACAAAAAATTAGCACTATAAAAGATCTTTAATTAGCAGACAAAAAATAATTCTGCTTAAATCTGAAGTTTACCAGTGAACCACTGCAGTTTTTTTACAATTCTCTCTTCTTTTCATTTGCTTTATCAGAACAAATGGAAACTGTAATAATTATTCTATACAAACTCTCCTCTAACCAACCACTATACGTAAGTGGGAAAGGCAATATACAATTAGGGAAATACAAATAATCATAGCTACAACATTAAAAGAAAGAACAACTACATCATTGTAAGATTTAACCACTAAAAGGTAACATATAGGCATAGATATAGAACATATAGAGATCCTGAATTCATTACAATAATCTAGATCAGGCAGAGCAAACATTTTTTTATTAGCAGGAGACTTAATGTTAGACTACCCAGCCTCTGTAAAGGAAATTTACAGTTTAATTTAATTTAGGATTAACCTAACATGACTTACAGATAGAGGTGGAGCTTTAAGTTACTAATAAATTTTATTTGGCTGCAGTTGCTAGAGGGAGCCATTCCTATGTAACACCTGTTTTTTTTTTTTAAGGGCTTGGTTCTTCCCAGAAAATATCTAAGACTCAGTTCCCAGTAGAAAACAAGCAAATTGTAGTTCTTTCTATAGCACTACTAATAGCTGATTTCAGGAGAATGCAAATATCAAAGAACTGCTGACACAATTCTACAAAGGAATAATTGAGTCCGTTATTTGCACTTCAATTACTGTCTGGTTTGGCAGACCAAACAACCAACAAAATAGTCTTCAAAGGATAATTAGAACTGCAGAAAAAATAATTGCTACAAACCTTCCCTCCCCTTGAAGAACTAGATACTGCATGAGCCAAAAAGAGAGTTGCAAAAATAATTATTGACCCCTCACACCCTGTACATAATCTGCTTCAACTTATTTCCTCTGGATGTCGATACAGGGCATTGCAAACCAAAACGAAGAGACACTAGGACAGTTTCTTCACCCCATGCCATCAACCTGCTAACAATGTTAAAAGGCCTAGTAGAAATATATCATTATTACCCTTTTCATCTTTCCTATTATTTAGTACCTATTACCTATTCTCTTATTTGTATGACAATAACTGTTGCTTACATTCTAAAATATATAATGGTTTTGTCCTTTAGTATTCTAGTTTGACGTAGAGTGATTACTAGTATTTTATGACTGTTCAATACAGAGTGTCCCACACCTATTAAAAAAATTGTACAGCATGATGAATGTTTTGTGACATCGTTTGCCACAAATGTTTTGATATGTGACATGATGAAATGTTTTGTGACATGATGATTGATTTCATAACATGATGACATGAATATACTTTGATTATAAATGCACCTAATACATACACGACATGATGCAAAGTGTTCTTTATGACAAAGAATGTATCATAGGATTGTAACCATTGTTTGTCAATTACAGGCTTATGATTGTAACCACAGTTTGTCAATTGGAGCCTGTATGTAAGTATTGAGTATTTACTACAGAGAAAAAAATCCTTGTGTGTCCAGACACACTTGGCCAATAAATTCTATTCTATTCTATTCTATTCTATTCTATTCTATTCTATTCTATTTTATTTATTGCTGCTTCTGGATGAAAATGTATGTTAGATGCTAGTATATTTTATAAAGTTCTATACAATTCTTTTTCTATATTTTCCTATAATCAATCTCAACCTGCAATTGTATCATAGAGAAAAAAACTAAAATGCAATTGCAGCAACAAGGAATTGAAAGTAAAAGATTAAGTTTTCCATTTACTTAGTTTGGATATTAATATCATTCTGAAAGCTTCAGTGAAAAATGAGCTATTTGAAGAAAAGAGATAATTGATGGTGATATATGATTTAATCTTTGCACCTCCACATTTAGAAGACTGATGCAAAAAAATCAAGCATTTTTCTAATGAAAAATTAAAATCTGAAATTGAATTTTTGGAGAATTGGATGCATCAGTACGCTGACGACACGCAGCTGTACATTTTCACCCCGGGCCACCCCAACGATGCCGTGGAAGTGATGTCCCGGTGTCTGGAAACTCAGGCTCAACCCCTCCAAGGCTGAGTGGCTGTGGTTACCGGCATCCCGATATGGCCAGCTTGACCCATCGCTGGCCATTGGGGGTGAAACACTGGCCCCCACAGAAAGGGCCCGCAACTTGGGGGTCCTCCTGAATGTGCGGCTGTCTATGAAACATCATGTGGCAGCCGTCACCAGGGGGGCGTTCTATCAGGTTCGCTTGATTCGGTAGTTGCGCCCCTTTCTTGATTGGGACTCCCTACGAACAGTCACTCACGCTCTCATCACTTCCCGTTTGGACTATTGCAATGCTCTCTACATGGGGTTCTCCTTGAGGTGCACCCAGAGACTACAGCTAGTTCAGAATGCAGCCACGTGGGGGATTTTAGGGGCGAGCAGGCGCTCCCATGTAACCCCTCTCCTGCGCCAGCTGTACTGGCTGCCGGTGGTCTCACGGGTGCACTTCAAGGTGTTGGTAACCACTTTTAAAGGGCCCAGTTATCTGCAGGACCGCATTCTACCCATTGATACCTCCCGCCACCCGGTACGTTTCCAGAGTGGGCCTCCTCAGGGTGCCGTCAGCCAAACAGTGTTGGCTGGCGACCCCCAGGGGGA
Organism: Pareas carinatus; assembly: GCA_032468095.1. Classification (NCBI taxonomy): domain Eukaryota; kingdom Metazoa; phylum Chordata; class Lepidosauria; order Squamata; family Pareidae; genus Pareas; species Pareas carinatus. Next base: position 21,519 of record JANHFO010006785.1, on the reverse strand, counting down.
GAGCCTTCTCTGTGGCGGCACCCAACCTCTGGAACGACCTCCCCCCTGCTATAAGATCAATTACTGACCTTCGGACCTTTCGCCGTGCCCTGAAGACCCATCTGTTTCATC
>JANHFO010006785.1:0-14679 GCA_032468095.1 Pareas carinatus | reverse complement strand
AGGGGAGGGGAGGGGAGAGGAGAGGAGAGGAGAGGAGAGGAATATTCTTTATTGGCCGAGTGTGATTGGACACACAAGAAATTTGTCTCCGGTGCATAAGCTCCCAATGTACATACAAACAACAAAGTAATATAATCATAATATACCAACTGGAGAAGGTAATAGGAAAGATGAGGATAATAGTAATACAGCCTTACTACATGAGTAAATATCCTTAGACGTAAGACAATGCTGGGGAATTAGGTGTTCAACAGAGTGATGGCACAAGGGGAAAACCTGTCTTGGTTTCTAGTTGTTTTGGCATGCAATGTCCTATAACAGCATCCTGAGTTTAAACCATTTATGTCTAGGATGTGAGGGGTGTGTAGAGATTTTCTCAGCCCTCTTTTTCATTTGTGTAGTATACGTGTCCTCAGTGGAAGGCAGGCTGGTTGCATTTGCAATTGTCTGTTGACAGATTCAATCAATCCTCTGTAGAACTGTATCAACAGCTTCTTGGGCAGTTTGAGCTTTCTGAATTGATGCTTAAATAAAGCTTTATAGCTTTACTATTCAGCAACAAAGCTACCCTAGTAAACTTAAGACTTTTCTCAGTCTAATCAAGTAATGGCGAACTTATGACCTGTGTGTCACAGATGACATGCTAGCAACTCTCTCCATTCTAGCTCGATTTTCTGAAACTGCAGAATTCGCATGAGAATGTGGTGTGCTTTCATGCAGCCTCCAGACCCTCTGGAAGTCTACAGTCTCAAAAAGTGTGCAAGAATGAAGCATGCTTTCTTGCTGTTTTCAGAGGCTGCGATGCCACACAAATGCATCCTCTGAAGTTACCTCTAGAGCAAAGGCCTCCTGTAACCTGGAGCTTAGGTACACATTTTTTTCTAAGAGTCACCTGGATTTGTGGCAGAATGTTTACTTGGCAAAGTAAACATTGTATCAGGTGATCATTTCAAACAATAATGAATACTTTGGAAATGTGTACCAGGGGACTTGATCCCTTTGTTCCCTTTTCCAAGTTCTTAACAAACTTGTCTTTTATATGTTTAATTGAAAGTGAAATTCATCATAGCTAAATGACTGGCACTATTCTAAACCAGGTAGCGACATGGAAGATGCTCAAGGTAGGAGTCCTTTCAGTTGTACAATCTTTCTTTACAGTCATATCTAAGTTACTTATAGATAAATGATGAAACTGGTTTAATAAATAATGCCTTATTATTATTGTTATTGTTATTATTGTTGTTATTATTATTATTCAAGTGTCTGAATAATGAGCTTATTTCTCATTATAAGGAAAAGATTATCTAGACAAAATTAAGCAATGACCATTGACAAGAAATTGTTCAGAAGAATTATTTGCAATACATTGATCCAACATTTACCAAGAAGCTAATTACAAGATTTCTCTGTAAATGTAAAATATTAATGTACATACTTTAATGTCAGTTACAAGGTGCTGGATAAAATGTAAATCATCGTACTAACCAGAGAAATTAATTATAAGGATAAGATACAGGACATAAAATGATTACAGTAAACACAACCATAATAAATGCTTTAAATGCTTACTTTCAGCATTGGACAAAGTGCAAGGATTGCAGTCAATCAAAGCTAACTGAAAATGCTGCAAAAACAAAAAACAAAAAAATTAGCATTTCTCCTAAGGAAAACTAATAATTTTCAAAAAATACTTTGAAATATTTGAAACATTTTCATTCCAATAACTCAATGAATGAAAATCTTTTCATAACATGATCATTAACGTACAATTAAATAATAGAATTGTGAATGGAAAGTCAATTAAGTTTCCAAAACTATAAACAATGTTGCAAAAAAATTAATTTTCAGACAAGCGACTGATAGTGGCACTGATATTAAGAGAAAAATGATATATAATTTTTAAAATCTTCAATCCCATCAAATACATGAAGCATAATCGCAGAAGTATTTTAAATAAATCAAAGATCATTAATGATCAATACAATCAAATAAAAAAATCAAACTAGGTATTGTAAATAATATAGTATAACTATATCATAAAATCTGGTATAGTTACAACCATTTAAGTATCTTGGGTATATACACATACACTTACACAAACAAATCTTATTGTTTATTTGTATACAAATAATATTCGTTATCCATAAGTCGTTTGCCCTTTTAAAAAATTCAAGAACCACAAAGGTGCAATGTATTCTGAAATGTTTTTCTTATACCTATTGAAGTATAAATACATTTATGAAAACTGTACTGCAAAGAAAATATCACCAAGCATTTTTCATAAGATTTATGTTCATTTGCACTTAAGTAACAGAGTATTTTCCCCAATACATGCCAGCATCTGAAGATGCAGATATAAAACTAAAAATAATTTAATATATGATCTAGCTATTTCTAATTATTAACGTGCATCCATGAACAAATCTATGAACTTTGAACAATTACAGCATCTAACAATTACCAAAGTTTGTTCTGAGAAGTATTATTTTTTTAAAAAATCAAAAACATGTAGAACAAAGCTCTTTTGCCTCCAAATGTCTATAGAGATTCTCAGTCATCTAGGTCATGGTTGTCCCAAAGGTACTTTTTTATAAGGCAACTGGACTTTGTTTTTCCTTGAAGAAGCTTCTCTTCTCAACCAAGAGGTTTCTTTGGTTCTGACTGAATGGTAGGGAATGGATTTATATTCCTTGCAGTCATCTGGTCATTAGTACTCTCTCTGAGTGCCACTGGGGCCACTTGGAAGTTTATCTGTACCCTCGGGGTCACCTGAATAGTGCAAATGGGTGTGGAACTTTCAGTGGTTTCAAGAAGGTTCCATACTCATTTGCACTATTCAGTTGACCATGAGGGCACAGATGATCCTCCAAGTGGTCTCAATGACTGCCATTCTTCACCATTTAGTCAGAATCGAAGAACTTCCTGGATGAGAAGCAAAATGTCTTCAAAGAACAAAGAAAGTCCAGCTGCCTTTTGAAAAAGCATCCCAAATAAACTATTTATTATCTTTACCGCCATAACTACCAACTCATCACATTAAACATCCAGCTCTATATCTCCATAGCAAACCAAGGTTAGTAAATATCTGCATCTCATACAAATACTACAGTACTAAAGCCAGGTACTACTGTATGAAAACATTAATATGCCTGAGAAGCTAAATAACCATTTTAAGGCAGAAATTCATCTAAAGAAATCCAAATCAGAAGTAAGAGGACTGTGTAAAAATAATCAGATAATTGAGTTTGCAATAAAAATGACAGATGTAATCTTTGCAAATAATTAAAAGTATAGTATTTGGTAACTATCAATTATTAACTTAATTATATGCAAACAATCATTTTCTTCATCACTACATATTTGAAAACTACAATTGTCTATGTTTTAGTTCTGTTAGTATTTTTACAATGTTATTTCATCATGCCTTACAACTGCCAAGTCAAAATAACACTTAACACTAGAAGTAGATTATTTTAAAAAAATCAAAGGTTTTTTTAAAGATATGGACTGCTATTATGTTCTGGAATTGGAAGTTTATGTAACATTCAAAAAGTCAAGATTAAACACTTAATTTTTATATGTGTTTATCGTAGCTAGAAAATCATACCTGAGTTCAAATCTTTGAGAAGGATAACTTATAATCTATGAATGAAGCATGATCATGGAAGCTGCCTTTTGTTCATATAATTAGAACACAGAAAGTCTTGCATAATCAAAGTGCTGTCAAAAAGGCACAATATATCTGACAAGCAAGGTTTAAAATGAGGCTGCAATATGTACAACTCATTTGTTTGTTCTCTAGAATTCATCAAAATTAGAATATATTCTGTTAAAGAAAGGAGGTTACGATGTAAGCAATTACTTCCACTGTAGGCTCCACAATCAAAACAGAGGAATCAACAGTATAAGCAGGACAAAGACTAAGCACTTCTTCTGCATAAAATGAATACACAATCTGATCTAAGGTCACGTGCTTAGGCTAATTCTTTTATTACATGGCAATATTCTATACCTAAAAGAGTAATATTGTATTAAAATATTGAGACGAGTTTATTTCAATCTAGGTTGTTAAAAGTTATTTCAAAAATTCTAGGAAAAGTTATTGGAATGAGGTTCTGAGTGAAAAACGTTTCTAGACTGCTCTAATTTTGACTCTGTACTTCTATTCAACTTTTTATTCACCTGCTTTTTTATATAATTCTCTTTATCAGTTCCCACTCAAAAAAGTGCTTTTTTATTTTGTTATCCAACAATGAACAATAATCCCAAATTAATAAAGTCCCTTCTTTCTAAAATCTTATTAATGGTGTGTCAAATCCCTTGATGTTACCCTGTACTACAAAGCATAAGGGCTTCTGACTTTTATACTGTTGTCAACAGAAGGAACACTGACTATATCATAGTTTCCATGCTAACAGTAATTACACAATTGGATAACTATACCCTCACTCTGGTGTAGCACTCACTTTAAAACCACAAGAATCTTCTACAAAGTCCAAAGCGTTTTATGCTACAGAGCAATGATCAGACCTTCTCAATATTATTTTGAATTATTTTTCAACAATAAGAGAATTGAGAGATAAAGGGAGGAGGGAAAGTTTGTAATGCATGTTTATGAGGCATGCACAACAGCACGATTACAGGTAATCCTTGACCAATGCCCTAATTGAAATTGAAACTTCCAATGTAGTTGTTTTTACTATTTTGCTGCGGTCATTAAATGAATATGCATGTTGGCGGCCCCACTAGGAAGGTTACATATGGTGATCAAGTGTTCCCGGGATACTGCGACTGTCATAAATACATGTTGGTTGCCAAATGCCCAAATTTTGATTACATGACTGTGGGGATGTTGCGGTGATCATAAATACAAGAACCAATAATAAGTCAACTTTTTTCAGCACTACAAAGATATCCCAGACAGATTAAGTTCAGTCAGAACCCAAGGCTGTATTTTAATAAGCAGCAAAGAATCCTGTTTATTTTAAAAATATTTCATTAACTGCATATTCAACATACTTTTAAAAGAACTGCCAATTGTCACTAACCGAGTATTCAAAAATTAATCAAGGCAGGTTTTTACAAGATATCCTCCACTCAATCATTATCTAGTTCTTATTCTATATATGATGGGGACTTGACTTCATGCATACACTTCTGAATTCATTCTGGATATTGAATAGAAAAAAAATGAAGGATTCAATTATTTCAATTCAGAGTTTACGTGAAGCTGCAAGATTCAATAAATTCATAAATAAATTTCAATCTCATCTGTAATACAATTTTAAGGGTCAAAAGTCAAGCATATGAGATGGGTAGACTATAAATTTATTCATTCATTCATTCAAAGAAAAGTAATCCATATTTGAATTATTATATACTGAGGAGCAAGTGTAATAACAAACAAATACATTGTTATTATTAAATGTAGACTCTTACCTTAAAACTAGACTCAAAATCTGTCTTCACTTTGAACATAAGCCCAAGTCGTAAATGAATTTCCTTGGCGCGGCAAAAACTGGGATCAACATAAAGCACTTCCCGAAATGCTTTAATTGCCCTGGGAAAACAAAAATGGATACTGAAATGTTCTGTGAAGAACAACAGAAAAAAAAATCTTAAAAGAAAATTATCTAGGAAAAATCCACATATTAAACAAAACAGTGTCAGTTTGGTATAGTGGTTAGGACATCAGAGTAGAAACCAGGAGATCACGAGATCTAGTTCTGCCTCAGGCACAAAGTCAGTTGGGTGACCTTGGGGCAGTTATTCCTTCTCATCCCTAGAAAGTGGAAATGGAGAAGCACTTCTGAAAATCCTTGCAGAGGAAATTGCAGGGACTAATCCAAGCAGTCGTCAGGAGTCAACATTATCATAAGTAAATGAAACAATTTATTTTAGATACTTTAAGGCAGGGGTCCCCAACCCCTGGACCATGACTTGTGAGAACTGGGCCGTGCAAGCAATAGGCAATTACGCAAAGCTCAGTTTGCACAAGTGTTGTATGTTCACACAAAACCATCCGCTCTTCCCCTCCCTGCTGCCGCTGGTCCGCAGAGCAAGAAAAATTGGGGACTGCTGCTTTAAGGAGAACAACTAAATAGTGAATGCGTGGTTTCAAACAGGGTTTTAAAATTTGCTGAATTCTGAAACCAAATTATACTAATATTTATAAAAGTAAATAGACTAATCAATTAAATACACTAATCACCATCAAAAGTAGGTAAGCACTAATACTTTATTACATCTGCATTTCACAAAAATGTGCAAACAGGTAACTGTAGCAAGTTAAAGAATATTTATTTGCAACAAAAAATATTAAACGTTTATAGCACCAGAAGCATAATCTGTAAACTTTTGATTCACTTTAACAGGACCGGTCAAAAATGTAGAAATAGCTTTCTGCTTCATATTCATGCACCAACAGTAAACATGCATCTTAAAGATTCAGTGATCAAAGCTTTCCTTAAGAAAGTTTAATATTATCAGTTATTTATTTTATAGTATTTGTAGGACATTCCTAGAAGACTCTGATAACTAAACAAACTTGCAATTTCTACTACCTTTCATCACTAGCTATACAATTTATTGTAGCCTGTGTCTTCCTACCACAACTGAAAGTAAGTCTGCTCCATCAATCTCCAGGTGCTATTTAGATTACACCTGTTAGATTCCTGATCACCTGTCATTCTGACAAACTGAAATAAGGCAAACTGCAATTGAATAATTTCTGGAAAACCTAAGTTTGGAACAATCAGTTCTTTAAAAAAGCAAGATCATATAATTTTCTCTATATATAACAGTACAAGCAACATCTCAAATTAATTCTACATACTTCGCAAAGATTTATGTCATTTGAATAATGACGTATATGTGCAGATGAAATAAATTGGTTTAAATGATTTTGGGATGAGGCTCTTCATCATATAATCTGTTCTTCACTATATTTTGGTTTGGTTTGAGTTTTTTTTAGTTTCAGGGGGCTGTTTCAATTGTTCTAGGCCAGTGATGGTGAATCTTTTAGAGACCGAATGCCCAAACTGCAACCCCCAGGCCACTTATTTATCACAAAGTGCCAACACTGCAACACGAGCCCCCCTCCCCTCCCATGACCATTGGTAACACACCCCTGCCCCACGCACGGCCTACCCAAGCTCGCCATGGCCTTCCAGCGGCCTACCCCAGCTTCTGTGGCCCGCTATGAGCAATGCTCCCCTCCAACCTAGCTCCGCTCCTCTCCTCTCTCACCTTCGCCACAGACGCCACACTGCATTTGAGCCACCCACTTTACTCCAGATAGGGGAGGGAGGAAGCGCTCCCACTGGGCTGCTGGTCAGAGGGGCGAGTAATGACAGAAATGTTCTCAGGCACATGTGGAAAAGGAAGAGGAGCCCCGTGGCCTTCTGACTTTCTAGCAAAGAAATTTGTGCTGAGGCGACAGCAAACGTGTTCCGAGAGCTGCCTCTGGCATGCGTACCATAGGTTCGCCACCACTGTTCTAAGTTCTGGGATTAGGGGAGCAATGCAAAAACCACTGTTTATTGTTTTTAATTGTAATTGTTTTAATTGCTTTTTACATCATGGCTGCTTTATAATATGTGTTTTTCTTATGGTGAATATTTTTATTGCATTTTATGTTGTTCTAAGCCACAGGGAGGCAGAATGATTAGGTAGCACACAAATTCTATCAAACAAACAAACAAACAAACAAAATAAATAAATAAATAAATAAATGAGTAAATAAATAAATAAATTTCCGCTGAATGCTTGCCAGTTCTGACATCACTTGTGGAGTGAAGCGAGCACAGATGTTTGGCTATCTCATAAAGGTAGCAATGGCTATTACTATCCACTTGAAAAATACTGTGGGTGAAAGACTGATTTTTAGATGAGTCTTAAAAGGCCAAGAATAAATGTCATGGCAAAATGGTGCTGTATATGGTTCATATAAATAGTGAGATCATAGTGAGCACTCAAAATTGTTTCTTATGAACTGGGGGAAATGGTAAGTTCCATATAATGTCTTGATTATAGTATTAAGCTAAGACTGACAATCTGAGAAATGAAACGAACCAATGAACAATGAGGGTGGATTTCTTTGTAAGACACAAAACTTTTCAATTTGATTAAAACATATGTGACAACTACCCAAAAAGCTATCTTCCAGCAGAGGAAATCAATTGAAACAGTAGCCATAGGCTCAAAAGGTTTTAATATTAACAGAGATAGAACTAGGAGTTGAAAAGGCAGTTATGAGAGGAACCTAAGACTGCTAAAGTTAGCATGGAGAGGCAATGAATATCTCCTTTTTATCTTGACTAGAATCAGTCAAGGCAAATTTTTTAGAACGATTCTGCATCTGTTAATGGGAATTTCTTCAATGCCAATAATGGTATAAGAATGACCTGACATTCCAGGTTTACCCTTCACGTGGAGGGTAAAATTTCCTCAATCTCTCAGAAAAGAGAAAGTCACCAAACAATTTTTAGATTATAACAGAAAGTTTGAACAAAGTGAAGTGGGCTATAATAGCTTTGGAAGCTGTTGCCTTTGGTGATTGCTCGCAAGGAATGACTTACAAATATGAACAAATACAGTAAGCCTGTTTTATTTACATAAGAGTATATGGAACAACCTTCACCAAGCCAAAAATGAATCTCTGAATATTGGAACTTAGGCCATAAGGCCAAAGATAAATCTTTCAGAAAAGCAATAATGAAAAATAATCAAATAAAGCAAAATAATTTTAACCCAAGCACAAAATTGCTAATGTTTCATGATAAAAAAACAAACCAAAGGTGCTTAACAGGAGCCCCTGCCTAAATTCTAGAAATTCTAAATGAGATTGTGCTCAGATACATGTCTTTATAATGATGAATGATAGAGACACAACTATTCAGGAATAGAGAAAATCCTATGCATATTAAGAATATTAAGGCAAGTTCTGAAATAATTTCAATGACAAAAATAAGAAAATTAATGTTTTAACACATAGTCTTAATTCAACACTCATTTTCATATAGCATTAATGTTAAATAAATGTTCTTCCTAGAGCAGTGATGGCAAACCTATGGTACGCGTGCCACAGCCAGCACACAGAGTCCTGTCTGCCAGCACACATGCCTTCACCCAGGAAAGTTATTTAAAAAAATTATTTAACAGCAAATCGGAGGAGATTCGCTGCAGACAGGAGCATGGGTGGCGGGAGAGCGCCCCCCCCGAAAAGCCGGCTGAGTGGCTGGACAGCGTCCCGCCGCCCCAAGAAAAGTTGCCTGAGTGACTGCAGAACATCCTACCAGACGCTGGAATAGATGCCCGAGCGGGTATGGAGCATCCTGCTACCCGAGTGCCCTGCCACCCCAGGAAAAGCTGGCTGAGGACCACCCTGCCATCCCTGGAAAAGTCACCCAAGCAGCTGTGGGGCACCCTACTGACTCTAGAAAAGCCGCCTGACTGACTGGGGAGCACCCCGCTGCTGCTCGAGAAGCCCGAGCAGCGAGAAAGTGCTCCATCACTGGCGGAGAAGAAGCTGAAGGCGGGTGAGCACTTTCCCTGGAGGGGCGGGATTGTCACGGGAGGGGATCGCTGGGGGAGGCGTCTGCGGGGAGTATGGAGGGGCCGCATGTGTGCTGGCACTTTGCAATACATAAGTGGGCTTTGGGTTGCTATTTGGGTACTTGTTCTCAAAAAGGTTTGCCATCCCTGTCCTAGAAGCACCAACATTTTGATTAGGAAAGAATATTTTGTTTACCAAAGGTCTAAACACAATGTGTAGTACAGTACGTGAATTGCTTCAGAAAATGATAGGTCTTTTCCTACTTCAGGGAATCTCTTTATAAATAAATCCCAACAATATTTATGAGGCAGTCGATCTAAAAATTAGTGATCCAGAGATTTTAAATTCTTACCAATTCATAAAAAATAATTAAATGAATGATATTTGTTCATAAATGCAGGACAAATAATTATGAATTTGCAGCCTCAAAAGAAAGTTCAAAATTGCATTAATATTGGTTCAAAAATAAGAAAAGCTAAAGCTGGACCATAAGCACCTCCCAAAACATGAAACGAAATAAGGACACATTGTTCTGAATATGGACCAAAACATTAAAAATTTGACAAATCTTTCCTGTAAAACTTAATAGGTTGGGGGGGGGATATGGAGAGGGGCGGCATATAAATATAATAAATAAATAAATAAATAAATAAATACCAGACGAGGATGTCAGAGCATCTGAGAATAAATGAGGAAGGTACTTGAGAAAATGAGGACAAATAGAAAGAAAGGGGACACTGAATATTTTACATTCCTTCATATTTTGTTTTGGCCAAGGCTGAGAATACTAACATTCCATACTTTTGTGCTGAACAAATCAGTGGCCATACCAACTAGGGATGATGGAACTAGTATTACAGAGGACAAGGCATATAGAGATGTCAAGCTAACTCTTACTGCTAAGCAATCTACATTGTAGTTTAAAAATTGTTTTAAAACTATTATTTAAAAACTATACTACTTTTTATTTCATTTCTTTTATTTCTCAATAAATTGTAGACAACAAAATAAAAACACTCTAATTTTTTTTGCCACATACCACTGAAATGCGTTGTAATGGAAGTAGACCAAGCCAAGGCCATACAAAAAGGCAGCATTCTGTAAAAAAGAAAAGAAACACTTCTTAAGAATTGATTAAAGTTTTCAAGTTTTTAGGAAAACGTAAGGGCATATTATTAAGTAAATGCAACTGTAGCAGCAGGATGGGGATCTAAAATAGACAATTCTGAAATTTAATACCATGGAAATAATACAACTAAATATATTAATAATTTTACTATTGCCATTAACTATAATAAAAAGGCAGGTAAGAGAATGATGCATGTTTTAAATTTTAAATGATGCAATGATGCATGTTTTAAATTTTAGAAAGTAGGAGAAAATTATTTCCAAGATCAGGTTTTTCTTTCCCCCCTCAGTTTCCAAGTAATCTCCATTCAAGTCAGCAGAACATTAATCAGACCAAAAAGAAAAAAGAAAAAGAAGAAAAGAACTAGTTGTGTCAGAATATAATCAGCAGAGGTAGAAAAGCTTTATATTTCAGACTATACACTTAGTTTCAAATAAATTCGAGTCTCAATATTCTCAAGAGAAAGCATCCAAGAACTCTAACAAAACCACACCTCAAACTTAGAAACTTAGCACCAACGAACTGCAACAAGTTGTTCTGTTTCTTGCCCTTTCCTACTGGATAATGAGGGACATGAACTTATGAAAAAAATTAAATGCAATTTTATACTAATTCAGATATGATGATAGGGAACAAGCAGATTTACTGAAATTTAGACAAGGCATTAAAATCAAACTGGTTTACGAATTTCAGAAAATTTTAAACATGTTAGTATTATAATTTCCATAGTGTAAATAGCAATAGCATTCCAACAAATAATAACTATGCAGAAAAATTATTGAACATGGCTATCATATTGCTTAAAATGTTTATTATATATAAAACTAAACAATTATTCAACTATTGGCCTGTCACTCAGTTAAGGAACATTATTTGTGGCATCAATCCAGAAAAAATATAAACAATTTGAGTACAGGGCTTTGTTACACTACGATTTCTTAGCTGCTTGACCATAGTAATTATTTTCTGTACCTTCTGTCTTTACTATGTTTACCCCTCCCCATCCTCTTTTGGTGTGCATTAGCTACATGTGTGTGCTTGTTTTTAATAATGAGGAAGAGGGAAGTTGGAAGATCACACAACTTTAACATAAATTAATCATTTATATATCATTTAATATAAACGATTTTGCAATATATGACACTAAATGTAAAGTCTCAATATTTGAACCTGCTACCACAAAACAGAAATAAACTCTTTGTACATTATGTTGCATTTTACTGAATAACCCATTAGTTTCAGTATAGTAGAAGCCATAATTTTGCAAATCACAATGGTTAGATTTATACATTACAGTATAGCAGAATGTGTGAATTCTGTCACTATTGGACAATGGCAAGAGTTCTACACCAGAACTAAGAAAAGTTACAGAATGTCCTTTTTAAAATTTAAAATCCATAAAGCTGAGTGCCGAAAAACACACATGCAAATCATGTGTGAGGGCGCCATCTGGATTAAAAATAAGGTGTGAATTTTCAGCCCTGTCTATAATTTCAGCTAGAAATCTCAAGGGAAGCTACAAATACTTTGACATGAATGATTATATAGCATTCTATGTTATCTGGGATTCTATGTGACATCAGATGGAAATACTTTTAGAACTTTGTGAAACACAGAAAATATCTAGTTATGATAACAGCAATCAAGATCATCTTGATGTATCTCTCAGATGAAATTTCTGAAACATAAATCTCTTTATCCACCACTAACAAAAGCATTATAAAGAATTTATGTAGTTCATACTTCTCTTTCTTAAAAGTAAAGGTTTTTTTCATTGTTTCAACTTCTCCCTTCAGGACTCTGCTATAGGGCATGGCATGCCAAAACAACTAGAGACAGAGACAGTTTTTCCCCTCATGCCATCACTCTGCTGAACAACTAATTCCCACAGCACTGTCTCGTCTAAGAAAATCTACCCATGTAGTAGGGCTACATTAGTATTATCCTTCTTATCTTTCCTATTACCTTCTCCTATTGGTATCTTATATTACACATGACCAATAAAGAATATTCTATTCTATTCCATGAAGTTCTTTCAGGAGGTTCCCTGAAAATAATATTCAGCAAGCTGTCCTACTACCCACTACTTTGGTGGTTACAACTATAGCTCCGGTTGAATGATTACCAATGAGAAATGTGAAGGCTAGAAGGACCAATGTCAGACTCAAAGAGCTTAAGAAGTCAGACATAAACTGCTTAAGACCAAAAAGGTCAACTATATGAACAATGTTCAGATAACAGCAATGTCTCTCATACCTCCATAGAAGTGAGGGGAGAGGAGGGAGAGGAAGAGGGAGAGAGGGGGGAAGGGGGAGAGAGAAACACACACACAAAATTTAAGATTTATAGATGGCAGTTTATGACTTTCTTGTCTATTATGGATGGCATTTTAGTATATGTCTAACTTATCAAAGATGTCCATGATCTATGCCTGCTAACTATTCCGTCTGTGCACTAGTATGAGTGAAGTCTAACATGAAGTTCACTAAAAAATACTTTTGGGATCCCCACCCTTCATGTCCTAAGAAACCCATCCCTTCAAGTTTATTGCAACAACTTTTCCTTTACTTTGTGAATATAAATCACTTTAGAATGCCATAATAGACTACCAGCAAAGAGACAATCTCTTCAACTATGGATAATAACTCAATTTACTAATTTAAAAGAAAGCTGGTGTGAGTTTGCTTGCAAGTAGTCTTCAACTTCAACAAGTGAGCCCCAAACCTTTGTTTCTAAGCAAGACAATTGTTAAGTGAGTTTTGACCAGTTTACAACCTTTCTAGTCACAGTTGTTAAATGAATCACTGCAATTGTTAAGCTAGAAACACAGTAGTTAAATGAATCTGGATCCTCATTGAAGGTTGAAAAAGGTAACTCTGCGGCACCTCAACCATCATAAATACATGTCAATTGCCAAGTGTCTGAATTTTGATCACATGACCACAGGGATGCTGCAACTGCTGTAAATGTGAAAAATAGTCATGTCATTTTTTTCAGTGCCGTTTTAACTTTGACCGGTCTTAAAATGAATGGCTGTAAGTAGCGGACTACCTGTATCTATATATATAAATGCAAAATACCACTGACTGATCACGATATCGCAAAAACTATAATACCTACAAACATAAAATTTGCTACATATGTTAGTCTTGGCGTCTAGGCACTCACTAAGAAAGAATTTTTTAAAATATTAATTTTTACGTGAGTTATTTAAGATTTATTGCCATATCTAAATTCAGGATGGGTAGAGGGTTGTGATTGAACAAAATATCCCACACCGTTTGCTTCCTTTCTCCTGATTGGAGGGCTTTCGCAGCCTGTTGTTTGGTTTTGAGTTTTTCCGCTCAGACCACCAGTAGCAACGGCACGAGTGGAGAGTCTTACCGGATAGCACAAACACAGCATTCCAGTAGGCTGCTTTCCTCCTTTTTAAATCAACCCCCCCCAGTCCTACACCCCCCCACAATCCCCGCACACCCGTTCTGCCACGTGACCTTCCGCAGGGCCTATCTGGCTGCCCACCTTGGCTCGCTGCCCAGCTCCCAGGTGCCCGCTCCATACGGGCCTCCGAACGAGCCGCACAGGCCTCCAGATAGACCACATGGGCCGTCCACACCTCCGTGGAGGCCATCTGGCCCTCCAAACGGACCCAACGAGAAGCTGTCAGGCACCAGGGAAACGCCCCGTCTCCAGCAGAAGCCAGGTGAGCAGTTCCAATTCTCAGCCCTGCCTCACTGGCTCAGTTTCTCTCTGTGTGTCTCTCTTTTTCTTTGTGTGTGTATCTCTCTCTCTCTCTCTCTCTCTCTCTCTCTTTCTCTGTGTCTTTCTCTCCGTCTCTTTGTCTCATTCTCTTCCCTTCTCTCTCTCTCTCTGTATGTCTGTCTGTCTCTCATTCTCCCTCTTTCTCTCATTCTCCCTCTCTCTTTCTCTCTCTCATTCCTCTCTTTCTCATTCTCCCTCTCTTTTTCTCTCTCTTTTTCTCATTCTTCCTCTC
>JANHFO010006782.1:171087-181601 GCA_032468095.1 Pareas carinatus | reverse complement strand
CCCGCCCCTCCCCTGTGCCCGTGGCCTATGGAATACTCGGAAACCTGGTGGGCACATTTCTACAAGGGGAACTCTCCCCTCATGGCCCAACCAGGTCTGCATAATACCCACCAGGTTCACCCCCCTCCTGTATCAGATCACAGATAACGGAGGCTTTGTCAACTATGGACTGGACATTGCATAACATTAGCCTCAGGCCTGGGGCCTGAGGGTCATACCATCTAGGCTACAGGAAGAGCTTTGGGGGTCGGTGCACACCACCGCTTGTATACAGCAGGGACGCGCGCCCCTCACATAATTTGGCCCCCAGCTCCTGCTATATTTATACCTCCCACATACCACCTCAATGTTCCATTCCCCACTGTCCTGCAATCCCCCCCTTCGACTTTCTGTGCTCTCCTGCCATGACTGTGCCTCACTAATGGCCCCTTGCAACTTCTCGATTCCCTAGAAACCCACCCACCCGAACCCTTAAAAACTTTAACTCTAACTGGAGACTTTGTTAAAAGACCCTTATGCCTCCCCAAACTCCTTAAAAATTTTCCCTAGAAAACCCTGGAGTCTCCCTTTGGCAGTGGATACATGAATTCATAATAAATAAATACCATATAAAATATACATAGATAAAAGTCTCGGGAGGGTATAAAGAAGCAAACGGGGCTCTGGATGTCATGATGGTATGCCAGAATGAGTTTGGTCCAAAAGGGAAATAAGCTGAAAAGGAACTGATGGGAAAGTCCCAGTCCAAGGATAAGTCCAGGAACAAACTGCCTCCACAAACAGGCTCAGTGTCCTAGCAGTGGTAGCTTCAGGGGGCTGCCACCATCCCCTGCCCCCTCCACTTCAGGCACAGGCACAGGCACAGACAGACGTCCTCAGCAGCCATCTTAGGTCTGCCTCCGCCCCTGGCCTCTCGTTCAGCCAATCAGCCCAAGGCATCTAACTCCCTTCTTCATCACCATCGCCTGAATTGCCCCGTCGGAAAGTCCGGCTGAAAAGCAGGGGTTCTGAGGTCACAGCCTCCTCCCTCTGCCATGCCTTTTCTTGCTGAGGTCATCTTCCATCCGGTGGGAGATATTCGCAGCGCCGGCTGAAGTGCTGGCCAAAAATCGCCACCCTTTCACCTCCACACCATCTCCCTCCATGGAGGGGCAGTTCATTAGGAAATCCCCCCAACAGTCCAGCAACCCAGCAGCAGCCGGACTAAGTTGGAACTTCCACTATCTTCTCCAACAGGAACAAAAAGCCGGGAGTCTGCGGGAACCACCCCCACCTTCTCAATGGTGCCGCTGAGGCTGCCACTGACTCCTCTCACCTGGTGAGTTCCCTGACTTCCTCGAGGTTCCCTCATTCATCTTTGGAGGACGAAAAAGCTCTCCTTCAGTAGAGGAGAGATTCCCCTAGTGGACTTCATGGCCAGGACCGGGGGTTGCCTAAAAACCTCTGGTTGACGTCCTAAAAAGCATCGCCTTTGCTTTCCCCCGGCGCGAGTACTACGCAGACTCCTCCTTCACCGCCATCTTCCTTTTGATGAGATGAGAGCCATATATTATTCCAAGAATCTAAATTACTATTTCAAAACAGCCCCAACCAGCAAGAAGGAAACTGAAATTCCACAATACCATACCTTTATTTCATATCATACCTTTATTTCAGACTCCCACCCACTCCCACCATTTATGGGGCTTCTTCTTCATTGTTTGTGCCAGTCACCACCATGAGCTCCTCTAAGAACCCAAGGATATCCAGAATGATATTAAATCTTTCTGCAGATGAAACAGAAGTCATCAAGAGTGATTCAGACAGTCCTATTAAGTCAATGGGACTCTGTCAGTCTAAATGCTTGGTGAATCATCCTCTTTTTATTTCCTTTTCTTCCTTCAGCATGCATTATTCACACCTGCTGGGTTTTACATTGTTTGAAAATTGAAGGAACAATGTTAAAATTAGATTCAGTAGAAGACTAAGCCATGCTTTTTCAGTATTCGAGCTGCAAAAAACAAATCTGGCCAATATTTAAGACTGCATTTTGCTTTTGAGTAAATTCTACTGAACTTAATATATAATGAATATAATATATTCATTATACATAGCCATATACGCAGCCAAAACATGGTTTGCTTGATTAACGTTTAAAATGTTTTATAAACCAAACATTGTGGCTGATATATTAAATTAATATATTAAATGAACTAGGCCAAATATATGTTCAGTGATCATGTTTAAAGAAGCCATGTTTTAATATGATAAGTGAATTAAGGTTTATTATTTAGATGCATATCTGATTTTCTTCTAATAAATTTTGGGAAGTATAAGTATAATTTATACTGTATTGCTCACTAGAGTTTACAAAACATACATTAGGCCAATCCTAGAATATTGTTCAACTATTTAGAATCCTTACCACATATAGGACATTAACAGGATCAAGTGACTTCAGAAATACTTTACAAGATAAATCTTACACTCTTCTGTCCATAATAGAATACCTTATACGCTACTAGGCTTCAAATTCTTCGTTTGTATAGTTTACAACTGTGACACTTGCAGTCAAATTTAGGTATTGCATATAAAATTCTACATATTAATTCTTACCTGTAAATGACTTTTTTAGTTTGAATTGTAATGTAACACATGTGCACAACTGCTTTAAATTTAATGTCAACTGCTTTAAATTTAATTTAAATTGCTTTAAACTTGATTGCAAAAAAATAAATTTTTGTAACAGAGTTGTCCAAGTCTGGGATATCTTACCCAGTTCCGTGGTCTCAGCTACTAAATTTTACAGTTTTAATTTCAAGTTAACCTTGTGGACCTCATCCCATATTTAAGAGGTTCCTAAAGGGGTGTACGTAGGCGCACTAATGTTCCTATTGTTCCTGTCACATTTTAGTTCTTGCATTTTGTTCATTCGAATGTGTCATTTTTTTGTCAAACAAGCAAACAAATAGATAAGATTTCCAGAGATACTAAAACAGAGAAGGTTGTAAAATGGGAACTCATGCAACACTTTTTACAGAGCGTTTTTATGCTCTTTGCAGTACAGTATCTCATATATTTGAAATTATTTTATTTCTTGATCCTTTTTACTGATACGCTATGCCAATTTCTGCTATTTTTGCTACCTCTTTAGTTGGGTGGGTGATCATATGAGAAATCTGCATCATACACATAAGGACATAACTTTGAAATTACAGAGATAAAGGAACTGCTGGATAAAGAAGGAATGTTAATTAGCATGATCATTATTCATATCTATTAGTAAACAAATGCATGAAATATGTATAAACTCTATAAACTACTCTATTGTAGCATGGGGTCCCTACTATTTTTTTAATGCCTCTCCTATGTATGATAATCTTAATTCCAGCACTTTCAAGTCATCTTTAGTTGTCTGAGATGGTACTCTCCTGGTTTTCAAGTCACTATTTTGCAAGTAAACATAGAAAACAGTCTTCTGCTGCTGCCTTTAAATTGCATATGTCTCAAGTGAGAATGATGGTACTAAATAAAACTTCAGTTTCTTCCTTCCTGTTTCACTTCACAGCTTTGAATATCATTGTTAGTCAGTATAATTTATAGCAAAAGTTAAGGAAAAAAACATGATATGCAGTTACTCCCCAATCAATAAAAATATTTCAAATTTTATTTATAATATGCAAGATTTTTCCATGCAAATCAGCAGTTTCCTCATTGAAGCATATTTTTCATACTCTCTGCCTTGAATCATGTTCAGCCTTTTTAAATTTTATTTTCCATTCTGTCTTTATGCAGCAGACTTATAGATTCCTTCTCTTGGACAGATTATCTTGTTCCATCTGTCCTTTGTTTATGTAAGTGTCCAATTTGCTATCATGTTATTCTTCCTTTGCTGTGTGAAGGAATTATCACATAAGCTTATAATGGAAGAGATTTCATTTCTGTTCACAGCTTGTGAGCTTACCTGAATGTTCGGGATTCACAGTGACCATCTTATTAAGAACAAAGAATAATTCTTGTTTTTGTTTCCATTTCTGCATATGCATAAGACAGTAATAAAAAGTAGGACACAAACAATAAGAGCTAGTGGTCTTTGCAAATGTTAATTAAAACTTTCAACATCTCTCATCACTGATCATGCTAGCTGAGTCTGCTGGTATTTTTTAATTTTACATCATCTGACTTGTTTAAAAGAAGCTCTATTGAACTTAGTGCTAGTCATGATTATATCCACGTCAAGATTATGTTTTTTTTATCATAACAGATTTACAGAAAAATTTAAAGACTGCATATTCTGCTGGGTCATTTAGTTTCTTTCTAATAAAGACATTACCAAACTACAGTTTCCAGAATTTTTCCCCCCATATTTAAAATATGTCTTGAAAGATACCTCATTTAACCAGAGATGGATTCTAATTAAAAAGAAAATTATTTTCTAAAAGGTTATAGAAATATTCAGTTTTGGAGATTCACTTCAAAAAGAATTTGATAATTTTTTTGATTCCAATTGGTTTTCCAAATCAATTAAGACTTTTCCCTCAACCATTTTTTTAAAAAATGAATCAAATTGATACAATAAAAAAAAATTCTAAATCAATTTGCAACAATTCACAGCAATTGTAGGTATTATCTCTATTTGTCTGTTGATGGTCGATTTGAATGCTGGACTTCCAGGAATTCTCTAGCAGTTTTGGACTTGGCTTGATCTGTTTCCCAGTTTAAACTATGGTTAAGTCTGCCCATGTTTTGTGAAATTAGAGTTTTCATCTTGTCATCTGCCTGTAGTCTTTTACCCTGATCTTTTTTTTTAAAAAAAGAATCACATTGACACAATTTAGAACATTTGGTTTTCTAAATAGATTTACATCAATTCACAGCAAATTGTACACTATTCTCTGTACCTAAAGAGATAAATTTTCATAGTGCTATCCATCAATATTTAAAACAAGGGCTGTTACATTTTGCTTTATTTCTATTGTATGCCAAGCCATACATCTATGCATTTTACTCATAGTTGAAGATATGTTTGAGCATCAAACAGTCCTTATGCATTCAAAAATGGACGCCATTCCTTTTCTATTCCGGAATATACCTACAACATGTACTAGTATTTAATACATTTAGCCTTCACCGCTTAACTTGAGAATATGAACTCCAAAATATGACATTATGGCCCATAACTATGACTAGGGAGATTCAGGTTAGTTTTCTTTCAAACATTATAGCTCAGTCAGTGATTTGGGGCTACAGTTTTCCTTCTGTCCAATATGCTTCACAGAATTATTATGGTTGTACTAAATGTAAATAGTTGTATTTCCTTATATGGAAGTGCAAATATATACATTATTCCTATAGAAATATAATGTAATGCATTGTTGTTGTACAGTTGTTAAATCATGCCTGACTCTTTGTGAACCCATGGACAACAGCATGCCAGGTCCTTCTGTTCTCCACTTTGAGTTGAGTTTGCACAGTGCACACTGTGTCAATGAAACTATCAAAGTAATGCATTAGATCAGTTTAAAACTTTTGGTCAGTTTAAAAGGAAATCCTGTATCATGAATAAGCATTTCTTGGTTCCTTTTGTTTCTGATTCTAGTTTCTCTGTGCTTATGAAATGGAGAGAGAGAAAGAGAGACCCATACAAATGATAATAATGAAGTCATGCCCTATGTAGCTTTCAGTGTCAGAATTAGCATAAATAAATTAATTAAAATAGCTCTCGTAAGGTTACAGAAACTGCACTAAAACTTAAAAAACATATAAAAGAAGAAAAAAAAGTATCCCGTTTGAGGAACCTATAGCGAATAGGGATCGGTGATGTAACTTGAAACTCCAGTGAACCAAAGAGCATATGCTGTATTTAAGAAATGAGTGTGTAATATGTACACACATATGTATATGTATTATATATGATTTACTTTATCTCTTTTTTACTATGAATTACTATGATTTACTTTATCTCTTTTTTACTAATGTAAGAACTGATGTTATTGTGTTAAAATTCAATAAAAAGATTATTTTAAAAAATCAATTTATTAAAATAGAGATAAGATCCAATGACCATTCATCAAGGATGTGAGCCTTTCAAAAAGTTTACCAATTCTGTCATTTTTTTTTTTATCAGCAGCTGAAAAAATAATCTGTCAAGCGCTGATGCTGTCTGCCATTTCAATTTCCTCACCGTGCCCATTGGGCCATGACAGAGTGATACATCTCTCCTTCAGAAGACCAGAGGCATTTATGAAGAAATTATTATGACAGGCAGTTGCCTCCTATCATCCTTCCTTCCTTCCTTCCTTCCTCCTTCTTCCTCCTTCTTCCTTTTCTTCCTCCACCTCCTTCTCCTCCCTCTCCCTCTCTTTCTCCTTCTTCTTCTCCTTCTTCTTCTTCCACATGAAGTCTTCAGCTACTTACACCAAACACATATTTTTCAGATTTACATGTCAGCAAAAAAGGCAGAACAATTTCAAGAAGTTGCAGGCGGGCACTGCATTCCTATCCCCACATGCTCTCAAGCACTTTTTGATCTTTAAAGAGCTGTCCATCCCTATCAGGCATGGCTTTAGTTTATTACCTACAAGTCTTTGCTGCTACCAAGGGCTCACAAACATGCTGATTTTGTAGTACAAGAATTTATTTATTTATTTATTAATCATATTTGTATGCCGCCCCTCTTCAAGGACCCAGGTCGGCTCACAGCAAAACAATATTATAATATTACATACTTACATATAACATCCATACATAAATTATATTAAAAATAATTTTATCTAATTACAACTAACAACGAGAAAACACACTCAAGTGCCATTCATGGTCGGATCTCGCTCGATCAACGAGCCTGCCAGAAGTTGCATTGCCACCACTTTCTCCACAACCTTCCCCACAAAGGGTAGGTTGGAGACTGGACGAAAGTTTTTTAGTTCCGCTGGATCCAGAGAAGGCTTCTTGAGGAGGGGTCTTACAACCTCTTCCTTTAAAGGTTGCGGGAAGGACCCCTCACTCAAGGCTGCATTGATTAATGCCTGGATCCAGCCCCATAGCTGAAACTAGCCAGGAGGGGCACTCATTGTCCCTACAGCCTTGTCCACTTCTTCAGGAGTCACTGGCTCCAACTCTTCCCATAAAATAGGACTAAGACCTGCCCCTGTCATCTTGGTCGATTTTCCCCAATCAGAGTCCAGGTCCATCCAGATCTGGGCGATTTTATCTGACAGAAACTGTGCAAATTCCTCAGCTCTACCCTGTAAGGGCTCTTCTGCTCCCTCAACATTAAGAAGGGAGTGAGTTACTTTAAACAAAGTGGCTGGTCGAGATTCCACTCACGCAATAGGAAAGATATGAGCATTTTGCCGCCTGTATTGCCACCAAATAAGTCCTAATAAAGGATCTTAACAATGTTCGGTCAGATTCAGATTTACTGGATCTCCAACATCGCTCTAAGCGTCTCTTCTGATGCTTCATTTCCCTGAGTTCCTCAGTAAACCAAGGAGCTTTCCTGGATCCACTGCCATTGGGAGGCTGCAAAGGCGCAATTTGATCCAAGGTCCCAGATGCAGCCTTATGCCATGGAGCAGCTAGTGTCTCGGCCGGACTGTGGACAAGGGAGTCAGGTATCTCCCCAAGCTCCTTCTGAAACACTTCAGGGTCCATTAGGCACCTGGGGTGGAACCATTTAATCAGTTCCGCCTCCCTGCGATGGAGGAGTGGCATCTCAAAGTCTCAGCAGGAAGTGATCTGACCATGACAAGGATGAGATCTCTATACCCCCTAATTCCAGATCATATCTCCATTGCTGTGAGAGAAATACCACATCGAGTGTGTGATCCCCCTCATGTGTTGGACCCTCACTTACATGTGTCAGGTCCATGGCTGCCATGGAGGCCATGAACTCCTGAGCACCAGCTCAGGATTCGTCGAGTGATGGTAGGTTGAAGTCCTCCAGTACCATTAGCCTGGGGAACTCCACCGCCAACCCATTTATTGCCTCTAGCAGCACAGGGAGGGTTGTTGTCATGCAGCTGGGAGCAACAAGCCCAATGGATCTCTTGAGCCCAACCTCAGGAGGAGAGAATCACACCCAACAATCTCAGGAGCAGGGATCCTGCGAGGACAATGTTTCTTCTGGACAATGGCAGCCGCTCCTCCAGAATAGGTTGTGCATCATCACAATGAAAATTTCTGATTGCATTTTGGATGAAGGCGTGCAAATTTTGACCCATTTCTGTATTACATTCTTAAAGATGTTCTAGAAGACAGATCCAAAAAAACCATCTTCTCTAAAAGTTCAAATCTTTCTTTTGTTCTCTATTTCCAACATATTAATGACCAAATCTTAGCTTTTAGCCTTCAGTTTTTGTCCAGGTTCCTTGACCTAAATATATATTTGACCTCCATTGTTCCTCTTTCTTTCGCTAACGGAAATCTGTTGAGGTGTTCCGATTTTGTCTAAAACTCATTTTAATCCACCTATTTTATTTTTGGCTGAATTACTTTAGAAACGGAGACACCCTAACGAAGAATGAAAGTACCTTCTTCAAAGCTGTCCATCAATGCTGCCTATCACCTCAGCATGAAAAACTGAGGAATATCACCATCTTTGGCTAAAACAGGAACACCATTAAAAGTTGAGTTGATAATCAGTCAAGGTCAAAAATCTAGGTTGAAGCCCTCCTCTTCTTCTTCCTCCCTCTTCCTTCTCCTTCTCCTTCTCCTTCTCCTTCTCCTCCTCCTCCTCCTCCTCCTCCTCCTCCTCCTCCTCCTCCTCCTCCTCCCAAGTTAAATAACGTTCCTTTGTTAACTGAATAGAATTGGTTGGTGGGAATAAAAGATTGGGACTATTAAAAAACTCATCCACCTGTTCCATAAAAGAAAATACAATTCTCAAGCCATTCAGAAATATGAAATCTTCCATTAATTTTTAAAGTAGGGAGATGGGAAGCAGTTGTTATTTATTTACCTATGATGAGAACATGACAGAGGAGAAGGAAATACACACACACACACACACACACACACACACACTGCACAATTATAAATAAACCGTTTATGGGGTTAAGGCGGTGACCCCATAACTGAATGTCCAATTCAACTACCTGGCCACCTTCTCTGGTGTTGCTTCGTGCAGCTCTTTTAGGGAACCAGAAAATGCATGTTGTTGGGAAATCTTGTGTGATGTGTTTAATAGTTTGCCTAGTCGGCACCACAATTGCAACAAGGCGAATCTTCCCATCCCCGCTGATAGAGGGCAGATACACTTTTTTTAAATATCACACCTAATTTTCTGTTCCATTTCAATAAGACAAAATAAGGCAGGTCAAAACCAGAGGGATCACTAGCAGGAAACCGTGAGAACCGCAGATAAGTAAGCATCTCCTCTCAAAGACCCTGCAGCCACAACCGATGGGAATCTGAATGCAAGACTGCTCTTATTTGAAGGCTGAGTGGTCAGTCCATAAAGCTAGGAGGCCGTCTTCCGCACCGACATATAACAAGTCATTCCAAATTGCTACGAAATGACAGAATCCTCTAAATGGCAGACTTAAACCAGAATTTCATGGAAAATATTGAATCAGGGAGGAAACAAATGTTCCATGGAATTGGATTCATTGACTGATTGATTGATTGATTGATTGATAAATTGATTGGAACTTGTTTATGTGCCCATCAGATAATCTCTAACATGTTCAAGTATGTCCTAGCAATTTATTCCTTTTTCCTTTCCTTTCCTTTCCTTTCCTTTCCTTTCCTTTCCTTTCCTTTCCTTTCCTTTCCCAAGCTAGTTAATTCACACCTCCTACACTGAGCATCCAAGAATACGGTTAATCTTCGAAATCTTCACCAAACTTCATGATGCAGTTTTTTTCTATTTAAATCTGTATCTTTCCAAAATCCATATTTGACTGTAAGATTTAGAGAGATACGTACAAGGGTAAACCTGTGTAAATATACCAATAAAACAATGCAGGCTCATAGAGAAACAGGAGAACAAAACACTGTGAATGAATGCTGGAAAACTGTCCAAATCCAAAATATGACCAGATTACAGATATATCACCATGGAGAAAATCTACCTATGCGACTGCTGAGAGTTGACTGTGACTCGATGATGGATTCAATCAATCAATGTCTACAATGCAAACTAACTTATTAATAGTTGTACCATTGAATCAAGTCTTCCAGTCCCAATGTTCTATTTTTAGAGGTATGTTTTGAAATTCTTAAAATGGAAGTACATTAAGTTACTTAATGCTCTTCAACTTATATCTCCAGTACTGTCTTCAACAAATGACAACCAGGTTACGGCATGTGCTATAGAAACAGTAAAGTGCTTCTAACTGTAATATCCAAGAATTCCTTGACTTACACCAATTCATTTAGTGACTGTTGAAAGTTACAACAACATTGAAAAAAGTTGCTTATGACTATTTTCACACTTTTGAGTATTGTAGCATCCCTGAGGTCATGTCCTTCAGGAGCAGGGCAGTATATAAATCTAATAATTATTATTAATAACAATAATAACAACGACA
>JANHFO010006782.1:152701-169047 GCA_032468095.1 Pareas carinatus | reverse complement strand
AAATAAGAGGAGATGCTACAAAATAGCAGCAGAAGATATTAAGAATAACAAAAACCCAAGAAAGAGAAAGATATCTAAAAGTGTAACTTCCGTTCTTATTAGCAGCTACTGTACATACATGACAGTTACCAACCCTACCCTTCCGTATATATCATTGTACCTTTCTTTCCATAAACAAAACTTTTTAATCAATAAATCTCAAAATCAGCAGTTTATTTTTATTCGTTTTCAGCAAAATACTATAAAGAGTTTCCAGTCATTTATAAAAAGAAATATAGTTCTCTCCTTTAATTATTAGTATTCATAATAGCATTCTGTTTGGCATTCTTCTAGTTAGAAGATGTTTCCATTATTCTTGACAAACAGCAATATGATTTAGTACTTCATTGAAAACAACTACAGACAGTAATGAAATTTGATCTTGGTTAGCGACCATAAAAAACCTGTAGAAAATATTTGTTCTAATTGGGTGGCAGACTTTCTTTCATTAGGCTATTATAAATTCCAAAAACAGAGCCTCCAAGTAAAATCACTTTGTGATGTCAATAGAAGAGAATATATATAGTTCAAGTTTGAACTGTGAAGTCTGTGGTGTTTTCTGAACTTGGTTATTTGCTTGCAAATGTTTTATTATCTGACTAGGCAACATAATCAGTACTAGTGAGTATAGGGTTTGCTCCCTAGTTAAATACAGTGACTTACCTACCAGTGTTTCTGGGGAAGTGATTTTCTCCTTGTCAGTTCCTTGATTAGGATTAATTTTTCCTTCAATATAGTTCATAGTTTAATTGAATGTTTGCTTTGATAAGGGATGTCAGCTCATCTAGGTAGACCAAACCAGTAAGTCAATTCCGCAGAATGTATAAAATGACTTTAATTGAGATGGCTATAATAACAAAAAATGTTGACTTCCGGTTTCTGTTAGCCTCGGAGAAGACGAGGCGGCCAGGGCTCCGACCACTGCAGTCTTGGTCTTCTCATGTTTGGGGGCATGAAAATGCCCAAGGATGTCCCGTAGAAGCATCTGAAGAGAGGGCGCAGCGGAGGAGCCGAGCGGGGCGATGGTCCCATTCCTCAAAACTGCTTTTTTGCTCTTATTCCGCCGCACGAGAAGCAGCATTTATCGCCATTTTGAGGCAAGCCGGGATGGCGTGGAATAACAACAAGCCACAAAGGAGAAGGGAAGCAAGAGAAGGGAAACCGCCAGCATAAGAATCATGAGGCATTATTCCACACTGACTGAGGGTTAAACAGAAGAATAATAAAGTTTTGTATGCCTGTAAGAATTTCACAAAAATCAGAGAATCAGCATAATGGGAGGAATGGGAGAAGATGATGGTTTTTTTTAAAAAATGAATATAAATTATGGATATTAATAACTTTAATTTTCAAGCTACTCCCCTGATTTGGTTTACTGAAAAGTGGAGCTGTAACAAAAAAAAAAGGAGAGAAAGAGCGGACAAGAGCGAAGGACTGCTGGATTAAATTTGAAAGGAACATTTAACTCAACAATGAACTTAAGTAGTATAGAGGACTATAAATAATCTAAAGTTTGGGATACATTGGAAAAGATGGACTAAATAAAAAAACTATCTGGATTTAAAGCAGCGATGTGGACAGTGGACATATAAAATAAAAGAAAGAAGAAAAAAGAAGAGTTGAGTAAAATGGAGTCAGCACAAGAAGGACAAGGAGGACTCGTTGGGGGGAACAAATTATAAAACAGCTAGGGGAAATGCTAGAAGTCTTAGAAAGAACGAGACAGAGAGAAGAGAGGGAGATGGAAATGAAAAATAAAATGTACGAAAATAAAATAAAATTAGTAAAGTTAAAGTTAGATTCAAGATGGAAAATAGTAAAGAAAAGAAAGGCTAGGAGGCTGATTGAGATCAGAGGAGTAGGGGGAAGAAAAGTTTCTTCCAAGGAACAGGGAAAGAGGAAGTAAAATTTTAACCCAAAAGAAGCATAGAAGAAGAAGCAAAGTGGTGGAGATAGGAAGAGTAGAAGTCCAAAAAGAAATGAATAAAAGAAGGGAAAGACAACAGGGGAAAAAGAAGATGGAGACCAAAGGAAGAGGAAAGGAAAGGATTAGAGGGAAAGAAAGCCTGGGAAAGAAAAAGGAAGTCTGCGGAAAATAAAAGCGTATGTAAGAGGTTTATTTACTAGGGAAGGGATGGGGTAGATTGAAACTAGCTAGGGAAACGATTAGGATGAAATGGTTTTGAAAATATGGATGGTATGAGATTTGATTATGATTCAAAGATGAAAAGGAGTTTGAATGAATTTTTTTATATGGAAAATGATAAGATTGGGGGGGGGAGATAGACTGGTCATGGTTTTTAATGATATGTGGTGATTGAAGTCTATTAATAGGTTGTGGTGATAGAAAATCCCCAATAGAAAAAGAACTAAATGAGACCAAATAGCAATAAATATAAGATGGGAATTGGGAAGATAAATTAATTGGGGGTTGAGAATGGGGAATGGGTAATATGAATTATGATATGGTATTAAAAAGGTAGAATGGCAAATAAATTGAAAAAGTACTGGTTGATGTAATATTATAAAAACTCAAATTTTTGATTTTTGTTATTGGCAAAGATTAATTTTAAGTTGTGTTGAAGTAAATAGAAATTAAAAATATATGAATAAATTGAGAGATATGTAAATGATTGAAAAATAATTAATTGGCTTGTTTGTGAGGACGGACTCAAATATGGAGCTAGATGAGGGAGTAGAAGAAATGAAAGGAAAAAGAAAGTTGGGAAAGAAGAGCAGGGAAAAAAGGAATCTGGAAAGAAAGAGAAAGAAAGACAAAAAGAGAGGTGAAGATGAGATGAGGAAAGAAAGTTTAAAGCAAGTAGTTGAGAAAGGAACTGGAACGTGGAGACAAAAGACTGGACGGAAGTTGGGAAAAGGAAGTAGGAAGCCAAGAAAGACAGAAAGAAAGGGAGAGAAAAGGAATGAGAGGATATCCATTTTCGAGGTCTGAAACCAACTATTAAAATTTGATATACTTGTCCTTAATAAAGGTAAATGTATAAGAATTTAAAGCTATTGGTCTCAGTATTATGAGGGAAACTAGGAATTATGGATAAGTTATACTTGATTGATTGAAGTAAATAGAAATTAAGAATACATGGATGAATTGGGGCAGATATGTAAATGAATGATAAGTAAGTTGAAATGTAATATTAAAAGACATGGATAAACAGAAAGCAGCAAACAAGAACATTAGGATATTTGAACAAAATGTATGTGAAATTAAAAATGAAAATGAAGAAAGATTGACTGGCGGCAAAAATAAGAATGGTAAAGTAAGAAAAGAAAAAGGAAGAGGAGAAGAAGGAAGGAAGGAGGGAGAAAAAAGAAAGAACACCAGGAGAAGAAAGTAAAGAAGAAGGCAAGGTGAAAAGAAAAAGAAACTAAATTGTCAAAATTAATAGGTGATATATGATTGTATATATTTACCTTGTCATGATTGTAAAAACAAATATATAAATATAAAAGTTCTCTTGATCATCAAAAAAAGGAAAAAAATTGCCAGTCTGATTGTATTGTACTTCTCACACCATCAGCTTGTTATATTTGTTATATTTGTTATATTTCTGTGCATTGGGGAGGATCTGAGCCTCTTCTGCATATTTTCTGTCTACTGAAGACTTAAGATACGATTCTCTCATTGCTTGCATATCTTTATCAAGGTCATATTCTTTCCATTAATTAAGATAATGAATGAACAGTTATTATTTCTGCAGACCATATGTCAGATGAGAAAATATAGCATAACGCATCCAAAAGTGAGCGTTTGAGTGTTTTTAAAACTCCTAACTCTCTTTTGAAACCTGTCAAGGTGGAAAATTAAGAGTCCAAAATGTGTAAACCTTTCAAAAATCTCCCAGAATGTGGACCTTTTGCAGATTTAAGGTTGCCTTAAGTTATTATTTTTGTCTAATATTAAGAATCCCTCCCAAAAATAAAAAAATGGAAAAGAAATCTCCTCCTTTCTCCATTTCAAGATATAAGGTATTTATTTAGGTACTAATTTGGGCCAAACATGGGGGAAGCACATTTTCCTACCTCCCAGGCATATATATATTAAGTGTGGTCTTACTAAGGATTTATAAAGTGGCACTAGTATTTTTATGTGATCTCGATTCTATCCCTCTGTTAATGCAGCCTAGAATAGAATAAAATCATCTCAAGTATTAACCCTAATTGGTCCCAGATCAAATATCCACCCTTGTTTCTTTATGCCATCTTTTATCAATCGATGATTGATTGAATACAATAAATCCAATCTCCAAAACCAATCTATTCTCCCCCCCAAAAAAACATGTAAATATTTCTGACTTATTTTAGGTTACTTGACTTGAAAACTAATGCTGTGGTCAAAAGAAAATTCAACCTATTAATTGATGCAAAATATTTCATTAGTACACTTCAAGAGCAGTATCAAAACATAGTACATCCCATATGTTGGTCAATCTGCTTTGTATCATTCTATGTGAGGCTCTATCTGACTTATTCTTTAAATGCAGAGCATGGTCCAATGCTCTAAACAATGTGATATTTCTTGGAGAATTTTCCCTGTATGTATCATCACAAACACCCTAATTTTTCAGAAAAAATCTTCTATTGTTCAATTGAGAAAATCGACAGAACTAGCAGTCTTTTCTGACAAGTCTGATAAAGGACTGTTGTTATTTTTTAAATCCAGATTTTAGGATGGCTACATTCAAAACTATAAACTATCTTCCTCACATGACAGTATAATTCTCCTCTCCCAGGGACAGTTAGAGGCACCAATTCATCCTGCCATGTCTCCTTTAATGCTTATTAAATTCTATTTTCCCGTTACTTTATTCCTTTAAATATAATTTTAACCTTTTATTAAAATATATAAATGAGTAACTAATATGCTTCAGAACAAAGTATCAGCTTCTGAGTTTTTTATTTATCCCCTGGCAACTGGAGCTGGCAGTGAAGGGAAATTTTCACCATTTGCTTTCTGATTATTTTATTGGTTGACATACCTGTCATGGAGCCATTTTGTAAAACTACTCATGATGCCTTCTCAAAGCCGATGTGCCCAACAGCTCAAGAAGGGTGGGAAGGAGAACTTAAATAAGGAGGGAAACAAATGCTAATATTTCTCTTTCAAAGCTATTAATTTCTTATTAGGAGAGATAAAAGATACTGCTATAAGAACAGGAACAGGCACTTTGCATGCCACTCATGAAACAGTAATATTTCCCATCAGTAACAATTTACCTTGTTGTTCTTCTTCTGCCTCCTGCTTTTCTTCTGTTTCCTTCTTTCTATTCCTTCTTGTCTTAATTACATCTCATCTCATTTTCAGCATAAAAAAAAATAATCATTCTAGGTAAATCTTTTTTAATCCGTTCCGTATTTACAACCTTTTGCTATTAAACTTAATTATCTAAAATTTCTCTTTTTCATCACTTAATAAATCTTCTCAGTTTCCCAGTTACCATTTTGTATATTTCTTAGCTTAATTCCTAATTTACGTGGGTATTAGATTTTTTTTACTTAATATATATTTCAAATCCAAAATAAATCCATATTTTAATCAGCATTTTAACTTTATAGTTTCAAATAAACCTTTTTCATTTTACCACCTTGGAAAAACTTCTCAATTTTCCAATTACTATTTTATACATTTCTTAATTTAGTTTCTAACTTAACATGGGTGGTAAATTTTATACACACAATTCAATAATTCCATTTAATAATCAATATCTTAGATATATAAATCAATTAATTAAATATTCATATCTCTTTATATATCATTTGTTTCTATATCAGCACATCTTAAAACAAAAATTAAATATAATTCCCTTCATTTACACCTCACTCATCTTTACTAGTCTTACAGCTACTTATTAACCTATACTTGTTCTGACAGATATTTCTCTCTCCAACATCTCTGTAAACCAGTTTTCCTTTGTTTTGATAAATATCTCTGAAATCAGATTCTTCCTTTTAAACCACAATCTTATAATCTCTCTTCTCCCAACTTCTTTTCCCACTTTTTTCTGCTTAATCATATTTTTTTGTTCTGGATCTTCCTCTCCTTCCTCTCCACTGCAAAAAAACAATTTTCCACCTCTAAGGCCCACATTATTAAAGTACAGTTTTTCCTACTATCCCTGGAAGAATTGCTACATTTCTCTGTCTTTTTGTTTCTTAACAACATTGTCTCTTTTTTTTTTAGTATCTGATTTTTAGTCTCTCTTTTCATTTTTCTTTTTCTTATGATTTGTCCTGCTATTCTTTCCATTTCTGGTATCCTCTTTACGACTTACCTCTTTCTTTGTTGATCATGATATCTCATCCATAGCTTAAGCATTTCTTCCATGTGCTCCAGGAACTTATTTTCAGCTAAATCCTGTTGTACCTCATCTTTTGTTAATTCCATTTTGGCCAAGTATTTTCTTTCTTATAATATTAAACCCAAACTTTATCATTCCAATTTTAATAGTCAAAATCCATAGTCCAAATGTTCATAAGTCTCATTTATAATCAAAATAGTTCAATCTTCAAATGTCCATATTTTTAAAGTTTTTCTTTTTTTTTGTTCCCAGTCATGCACTTTTAAAATCCACCATCAATCTCCTTTAAGCCATTACACGTTCTAATCAGGATCCAAATCATACAGTCATGTTTGCTTAAATTAATCCCTCCGAATCCACAGACTGAAAACATTAAAAGTTTGTCACTTTGCCCAGGTCCTCCATTTTAAAACTCCTTCAAGCTTCATTCATTGGTTGGCTCCTTGTAAATTTCAGTCAAGGTTTGTTTAGTTTCCTGTCTTAATCAGGCCAGTCAAATCTTTATTTAGTGGAATATGGTGATAAATTGGTCCTTCTTACCAGATTAGATGTTTTTTTATTAAAATATTTTATTACTTACAAATTTAAAAACATATATATATGTTTTTGTCTTCTTATAGCTCCTTTTTGCTTGCGCCCTGATGTTAGTTTCGGCGTCTTCATGCTCTTGCCTTAATGGTGCCGATTGCCCTTTCTTTCATCTTGTGAATAGGAGTCAAAGTGGTGAAGGCAGAAGTGTCGATGAAGGCATCCCATCTTCAGTCAGCCCTCCAGGCTGACCTAGGACCATTATCGGTCCCCAAACGAAGAAATAAAGAGTGAAAGGCAGCTGGATCCCCGACTGCTTTGCCCCGTTCAGCAAGAACTGGAAACCGGAAGTTCTGCCTTCCCCTACTTATTGTTCTTCTGTCAATGAGTAATGAGTTTGTCTCCATATGTGCTTAGAAATAAGAAGAGTCAATATATGTCGGTTGCAACTGAAATCCCACCACTTTTTATGTAAAAAGGTGGTGGGCTTAATTTGCACATTATTTCTACAATATATTTAATACTGATATTTAATCTAATGAAACAAAATTTAAAATAGTAGTTCTAGAAATCAAAAACACTCAATTACCACTTAATTTCTAATGGAGGCTAAGTTTTGAGGTACAAAATATATTGAAAAAATGATTTTTTGGGGAAGCAGGAATGAATGAAAAAGTACCTTAAACTTAGCTACCTGTTGTATTTCAATAATAGGATATAAAATAAATTATAATATATATTAAACTATTTTGCTTCCCCTTTCCAGGATTTTTATAAAATAGTGTTTGGGGAAATAAAATATAAAATACAACTAAAAAATAGCATAAAACAGCATAAAACTTTAATGTACTGTGAGATCTTCAGAGTATCAAACAAAGACTGATATCCATTTTAAAGCAGATGGAACTTCCAAATTGCTATTGAAAAATAGACATAGAGTCTGTCTCAGTATTAGATTCCAAAAAGAGGTACTACATTCTTTATTCTGTATCTTTACTGCATGCTGAGCTAATAAAAATTATCCACAGATGTTTGAACATAGATTATATTTTAGTGATTGGTTAGATTTATTCTGGAATGTGTGTGTTTTTCCACACATAACTTGATCATATACTACTCAGGAATTTAAAGTTGAGAACTGTTGGTTTAACTTAGGTCCAGAGACATTTTTGCAATTAGAGCTCCTGCTACAGAATCAGTACGTTGGGTTACAATTTTCTATACTCTGAAGAAATTAGATTATTTATATTCTGCATTTTATAAGAGCTAAAACTTTCAAACCTGTTCTAAACGCATCACGTTTCTATTTAAGTTGGATATATATTAAACACACTGTGCAAGGTTATATTTGAATCTACAAATCTTTTGCATTTGTAGATGCATAAGCATGTGTTTTTCTTTAAGTTATTGTTTTGGCCAATTTGTTTCATTGTTTTGTTTTAATTATAAATGATTTCACAGATATCTCAGTTATAAGTATACCAATAAATTATTTTTTTAAAAAATCTGCTATTTGTTTAGCTGCTGGAAAAAATGTCAGTGATTGACCCAAGAAACAAAAGAAGTTCCAATAACAGTGAGATATTCAAAACTATATAAAACAATACACCAAGGAAGTTAACATAATGTAATAAACCAATAAGAAAAACTCAAGGGAAAAATCCTAATGCCCCTAAGGTCAACATAATAATTGTCTTTTCATTTCAGAGCACTTAAAACTTCACTTTCCTTTAGGGTATATCATTTTAACAGTGTATAAATACCTGAATACTTGACTTACTCATATTTTTTTATATGTAATAGTAGCAATTTTCATATTAACCTTTAACTTTATCCCTGTCTCTCTTTGTGTGTGTGCATGCAACCTTGCACAGTGTATACTTCCTAGCCAAATGTATATTATTCTAAAATATAGATAATTTTCTGAAACCATTCATGTATGCAAATTTGGTTATCTCTAAACAGCGGAATGTTTATCCAAATACTTAATTTATTTAATAAATTACTGGTTCAAGGTTTTCATGTACTATTGGTCTCTATTAATATTTTATAAAATTAAATAAATACACTAGTACTAATCCTTTGATTCTTTAACCAGTGCATAATTATGAGGAATATCAAAAACTATATAAAATCACTAATACTAATGCAGTTCTAAATGTAAATAAGCATGCATTTATTAAGCTTATTTGGGTTTAGGAATATGGTGTAAGAATTAAATTAATATTAAAGTTTTAAAGGAAGAAAGAATGGTTGGTTATTAAACAAACAAAACATTTTCAGAAAAGTCACTTTTAATAATCTTCTCACATATTGATAAAATAAAGTTATATTAATGTGTCAATAGCAGGAGCTAGTAGCTTCCTATTTCCAAAATTTGAGATATCGATATAATCAAGCTGTTGGTGTAATTAAGTCTAACAAAATTAACCTTATTTGCCATTACAGAGAAAAACACATCTTTCTTTATTTAAAATTATCTATACCTCACTTTTGTCATTAAAAAGTCAGGACATCTTTAATAATAATAATAATAAAATTTTATTTATATCCCGCCCTTCTCCCGAAGGACTCAGAGCGGCTCACAGGCAGTTTAAAAAACACGAATACAGAAACGAATTAAGAACATATTAAAACAATTAAATAGGCCTGATTACATTTAAAAGGGGGAAGCAATTAAATCATATCCCAACCAAATTTAAAAATTAAACACAGGAGGACAGGGCACGGCTATTCGATGCCCGCTTGCTGAAACAGGTGGGTCTTCAGGGCACGACGGAAGGTCCGAAGGTTAGCGATCTAGTTAATAACTTTATGAAACCAGAATGCAAAGAGCTTATTTGGAAGGTTCCAGTTTCTGGATTTCTAGCTATAGAAATGTCCATTACTCAGTTTCATATAGTAGCACTGATAGTTTCAGTGACCAAAATATTTGCAGATTAACATGCTGTATATGGTAATGTAAAGCTTATTCCATCAGAGAGTTAACCCCAAGCTTTTACAAGACACCAATATGGAGTGTCATTTCAGCTATTGAAGCAACCTTTTTTCCCCTCTTCCCAGGAATTGAGATTTTTGCATGCATTGCCTTGTTCTAATTGCATTCCATAGGTATATCACTACTGGTGAGCTATCAATGGTTAGTGCCTTAATTTTTCCCACATTGATACCTAACCCAAATGGCCAAGCCCATCCTTTAAATCACAGAGGATATTAGTGGTTCTACTTTATCAGCAACCAAAATAGCAGAGCTATGAACTGTATCTGGCCAAATTCAATTCTACTGAAATTGAGAACTTCTGAAGGCTTTCCTTATGCTGGATATATGATAGTACTGAATAGCATTAGAGACATGGATGCATACTTGGAGTAACTGATGCATGCTAGTAAGCATTCTGATCATTCATTGTGATGCAGATTATTAAGTCTGAGCTGTCAGCAAGTGTTTTCCAAAGAGCAGCTACATTAATGAATGCACTTCAAAGTCAATGAATACTATGATAAGAAGTTGGCTGCATATGATTCATCTTGACTCACTGTAATATAAATAGGTGATCATGGCAACCCCAATTTAGATGGAAACTAGTCTGTTCTGCATGAGTCATTTGTTTGCTTTATTTTTGTATTTGGAATTGAACAATTGATGTTAATATTTTGCCAACTATGGAGAGCTGTCTGATCCCATGATAGCAGTTCAACATATGGCTGCATCATTTTATGAAGACAGGGACCATGGTGTTTTGAGTCTATATGCTTGGCACTTGCACTCAGTTGTCCAGATTAACTGAATTACAAAGTATAATCATTGTACATTGCACAATAGTGATATGAGCTTTCAGTCTCTGCAGAATCCAAATAGATTCTTAGTCATTCTATTGCCATTTTCAGAGACCTCATGTGGAAAATTACTGCATACTGAAAGGGACAGAAAACTGTATTTGTGCAGGACTTTGGTATCTATATATATGTAAAAACATGCAAAAGTGAGGCACTCATTCTCTCCTTGCCCAGTGATACTATAGAACATTTGATAATCTCTTCCTGGAATCATAACGCTATTCCTCACATCCCCTTAACTATGGCATGAGCATGTTCTGGTAAGATGCTTTAAATGTCATTAGCTTCATTTCATTTCATTTCTAGCCCACAGCTAACACAGCTTGAAGTTATCTTAATTGTCCCAGTTTTGAAATTGTGCTTCCCAACTTAATTTTTGCCAGGGACGTAATTTAGCATACTTCAGTGAGGTTTATACCTAACCAGTGGCATAGATTTGCTAAGTTCCTATTGGCCACTCAAGACTGCAGCAATCATGCTCCTTGCTTTTGGTTTCTAACTTTTTGTTTGTGTGCTTGTATGCTTTAATTGGGCATTATATCTTTTACAGTGTTTTACAGTGTTCTTGAAAATTCCTATTAACCAGAAGAACTGTTAACTTTCTACTAACCTTTTTTGAGACTCTTTGATTGGTTCTTTTGCATTGTGTGGCTGTCTGAATCTGTATCTGTTAACGCTAAAGGCTATCATTTCATATTAAAAGTGTCTTGAGGGCATCTGAGAAATCATTAAAGGACCTGTCCTTTATCTCATCCCCACTGTGGAGGCAGCTTAAGTTCATCTTAGTTCTTCAAGATATAAAGTGGTATTTTATTTTATTTTTTCTTACAAAGTTTCTTGGCATATGAACGATCTGTAATTCTCCATTAATTATTTTGATGATGACATTATCAAGAACTGGCATCTATCAAGATTCTGTTCCCAGATGAAGCTGATATGGGCATGTCTGCTCCCCTAGTTGCTGGGCTAGACATAGCCCTTAATGGCTGTTTGAACCTGTGGTGCAGTAAAAACTGGAAAAAGAGATGTGTTACTGTTTCTGTTTCAGATGAATGCTGCTTCTGCTCATAACTTTATTTGAACAGTTGTGCTTTCTATTGCTTTGATTGTTTTTGCCATTTTGTGTCCTTCGGGGGATATTTTAAGTGCTGCCTACAGTAGCTACTTAAGGTACTGTCAATAAGAGAGATGGGTGGTGAAATTAATAAGAATTTGATCAGTTTTATTTTCTAGCCTAAACCATAGGAGGACTGTAAATTGCAGTTGGGGTGTGGTGGCTCAGCAGCTAAGACGCTGAGCTTGTCGATCATAATGTCCACATTTCGACAGTTCAAATCCCTAGCGCTGCATAACAGACTGAGCTTTCATTACTTCCCTCAACTTCTGCCAACCTAGCAATTTGAAAGCATGTAAAAATTCAAGTAGAAAATTAGGGACCACTTTGTTGGAAAGGTAACAGCACTCCGTGCGTCTTAGGTATTTAATCATGCTGTCCACATGACCACAGGGATGTCTTCGGACAGTGCTGGCTCTTCACCTTAGATATGGAGATAAGCACCGCCCCATGTGTGAGGGGGACCTTTACCTTTTTTTAAAACTGCAGTTCAGAAAATGAACTGACTGAAAGATCAATGGAGTGGAGTTCAGTATTAACCAGAAAGAAAGTTTTTTATTTCCTCATATGAATATCTTCCCACTTTGCCTCGACTCTTTCTTTACCTCTCTGAACTGACAACTGAGTTATATTGGACACAAGTCAATCTTCCTATGATGAATAAAATTTGGTTACACTAGTTTATTTGACTATAAATGTTTCTCATGATTTTAGGACATTTTACATTTTAGGATACTACTAGTACATTAGAATAAGCTATTATTTTCAGCAAGTACATAACATCTGAGTACTAAATATGCATCCTTAAAGACTTATGTAGATTCCCAGGGAAGTCCTTACTGGGCACAAATGTCTGATGTGTGTATTCATGTTTCAGGACAAGCATCTGTTAATACTTAATATGCTTGCTGGAAGGAGAAAATCAGTGTAATAGCATAGCAAATTTAATTCCACATAATCATCAGCTTGTTGTTAAACTGAAAGAGATAAGCACTCCAGATCATTGAAGCATGCCTTCAGCAAACTGAATTTTGCTTTCAGTGTTGCAGTTGACTGCATCTACTTTCATCTTCTTTAATAGATGTAATCTTTGTGGAAGGCAGACAGGGGGCCAAAAGTTATCAAAGTTCTCCCCTTTGCTCAATCATTCTCAAGCTGCCTGGATGAAAATGATGAAGGATGTTTATTTACAGGTATTTCTACTGTTCATAGTACTGTATAAACAGAATTCATTCAAGCTCCTATACAAAGTCTGGTTTTTCAATCTTTTGGAAGCATTGCTGGCAGCAACAGTTCACTTATAATTTCATTTTGACAGATGACTACCTTATCTTACTGGGAATTAAAAACATATTTTTCAGTGGAATGCTCTGGTTTCCTGCATTTCCCAACTCTTTACTACTCATTGATGCTGCATGCCTGATAACTAATAAGGTTTTTTTCAACTTACCTGAAGGGTACTTGTGTTGCATAGAAACACTCCAAGGCAAAATCAATCTTGCTAATGGTGGAGAGAATTGTATCACCTCAGTTGGAAATGCAGGTTATTTAGCATAAACATATGTGCTCCCGTTAAGGGCTATCTATAGTTTGCTTCAATGAGTCACCTGTGTAAGGGGTTTTGTTTTTAAATCTGAGATTAATTTCCCCAGTCTCTTATTTTAGCATCATAGCAAAAGCACACCAATATCACTGCACAGGCAAGCCATTTTTCTTCAGAGCACGATTCAAAATTATTAAGCAAAGTTTTTTTCCTCAGCAGTGTAATAAATATTACAAAGAAAAAAGATAATAACATCGGGTCTTGCACCAGAGGTTCTTTTTCCGATTACCATCTTTAAAACTAATCCCACAGAAAGTATTGAAAAGTTGTTTTCTCATCACCAAAAGGTTTTTCCTATGACCAAGCATTATTGGCTGTTTCAGCTATTTTCCCCTTAATTGTAAATCTATATAGTGGAGTTGTTAGACCAATCAGATTTTGACAGGAAATGTTTATGATTGGGATCGCCAGAGAGCTCTCTCAATATGTTTAGAGACTCCACTGTGGTATGGATGAGAAAAAAAACTGAAAAAAAGTCTACCAGGGGTTGTTTTTTTCTTCCTTCTTTTTCAGAACAGAGCCTGTATCACTTATACTATGGGTTTAGTGGGCTTTTTTATTTTTTTGATTAGAATTTTTTTGGGGGAGGGATTACAATTAAGTATATGTTTCATTTATACACACCTCTTACCAGAAAGTATTCTTATTTGTGGTTTGTTTAAATTGATTGTTCCAATCTGTGTAATGAATGTGATGTCCAGTGAAATGAAACATATGATTCCCATAAATAAATCATTAGCCTCATGAAGGTAAATCAAACCACAACTAAAAGAAATTGCCTTTATATAATTCATAATAATATCTAATCAGTTGTTCATTCATTTTCTATGACTTCAAACTCCATAAAAATTATATTACAAACCACTTGTAAAGACCAGAAATAAGTACAGGTGGTCCTTGACTTACAACCATTTGTTTAGCAACCCTTTAAAATTAAAACAGCATTGATTAAAGTGACTCATGACTGGACTTCTGGTGGACAGCATGGCGGCGAGGCAGCAGACTCGGGAGACTCCCAGGTCGAACTGCCTGACAGCTGGTAGACCGGTTCGGTTCCATGCCTGGAGCCAAAACTAAAGTTGCAACAAAGGGAGGAGATGTTCCATAATCCCGGGGAAGGTGGCGACCACCCTGGAACTGGGAAGGAACTCCTCAAAAGTTCTGTCATGCTGTGCTGCGATCTTTGAAGCGTTTAGCCACTGATGAGCCTGAAGCAAAAATGAAAGTGGTTTGGAAACAAACTGCAAAAAAGCCAACAACCAACATCTAGCCATCTTGGTGAGCTTTTCAAAATCCTACCCCCCAAAATTGTGCTACCTGATTAAAAGAAATTTTTAAAAAGTTAACATCCAAAAGAGAAATAAAATGATGACCAAAAACAGAAAGGATTAATTATGAAAAAAAAGTAAAATCTGTAAGATCTTGTTGGAAATACTTTAAAAAGAAGAAAAATCTGGTGGTGAAGTGAAAGTGGAAAGTGAGTATCTGACTTTGACCTTTGCAGCTGCATTGTTGATTTCAGTGAGAAAGAATAATATTTTGATTTACAAAAAAATGAAACTCCAGGATTTGTTACTAAACAAAATATAAAGAGGAACAATTTAAAAAAATGACTACACAAATATTAAAGCGTATGAACAAAATAATGAGGACATTAATGGATGGATTTTTGGATTTATAGAAAGCTAATTTTAATAAAATATCACAAAAAATAGATGAAATGTGTACACAAAAGCCAAAGGGAAAAAATTCAAGTAAAGAAAAGACAGATGACTACAGTATGGACAATAACTACACTGATAAACTGGAAATAACAGAAAGAAAACAAATTGCTGGAAAGATGGTTATACTTAAAGAAGAAAATTCAAATTAAAAATTAAAAATCAAATGGAGGTTCAAAGGAAGGCTTAAGGTTCTTAAAAAGAGAGTAGCAACCACCCCATGAACATCATAAGAAGCAAGCAAGAAAAACAAAGCTATAAAATAACTTTAAAGAAATGCAAGATATCAATAAAAAACTCCAAGGAAGTCTGAAAGAAAATGAGAAGAGAGAGGTGAAATAGTTCCAGAGATGCAGATAAAAGACAGACACAGAGGTAGAGATTATGGAAAAATTTGGACAGATA
This sequence comes from Pareas carinatus, assembly GCA_032468095.1. NCBI lineage: Eukaryota > Metazoa > Chordata > Lepidosauria > Squamata > Pareidae > Pareas > Pareas carinatus. The sequence continues at coordinate 153,483 of JANHFO010006782.1, read as the reverse complement.
AAAATATCGTAAAATGAAAAAATGAATATGAAAGTTCTACTTTAATGAATGATTAGGTATATAGTCTAAAATGTTACATAGAATAGAATTTTTTGTCTTAAATTTTCTTTTTTTAAAAATGCTGGATAAAAGAACAAGATAATGTTTAAATGATAAAATGGGTAAAATTATATGGAGTAAAATGATAAATTTGATAAATGATAAGTTTGTTATGTTTAGATAAGATAAAAAGGATGAACTATAAGTTTTTAAATTTTAAAATGCAATAGGCTGTTTAAGAAATATAGACAAATGTAAGTAATGTGTAAGATGCAAAGGTTTAAAAATTCGCAAAAAAAAATTAGATTTAAAAATTTTAAAAATTTTGAAGATAAGAATATAATAAATAAATGAAACTTTGGAACACTATTGGTAAATCAAGATATTAACTGAAGTGATTATTGATGTTATTAAAAAGCTGTAATGTTAAGGAAATGGATATTAATGGATATTAAGTGAATGAGTGAGTGAGTGGTATTTGGCTTGCAAGACTAGCAAGTAGCCAAAAGCACCAGCCTGAAGATGGCAAGTGAGATCTTGCCGAGACGTCGCCAAGAGACTTTCCACTCTACACGTGAAAAGACCTGAACCTACCTGGACCTACATACTTGTACCCATGAAAATATACGAAAACATAGTAGGATGTTTAAAATTGAACTTTGATATGAAAAGCCTTAAAATTGATTTAAATGTTGATGAAAAATTGATAAATTTGTTATATTGTAGTGATATGGAATTGATAA
>JANHFO010006782.1:119396-135924 GCA_032468095.1 Pareas carinatus | reverse complement strand
ACAAAAGTATTTTTCTTTGTTTTCTGTTTTTCTTTGTACTTATAAAACTCTTTAATAAAAAAGAACCATTCAGAAAGTGCAGCAGGTTCAGAATGAAGCAGCAGAAGCAATTATTCACATTGCTCATTATACCTATTTAATAGCTATGCTTTGCAAGCTGTACTGGATACCAGTAGGTTTGTAAGTGCAATAATTCAAGGTGCTGATTATTACTTATAAAGCCCTTCAATCGAATAGGCACCTGGGTGTCTTTTGTTACAGTTTATTGTATATCTGCAAAGCTGCAGTTTCTAAAAGATGTACCTTTTCTCTCAAAACATATCACTTCTTAATGAAAATATTTTCTTGACATAATCCCCTTTTTCTTTGCTCTTTTTCATTTAATGGGGTTAAGGAGATTATAAAATATGTTTTCCAAGATACATCATCATCATCAAGAGTAGAACTGTAGAATCCTAGAGCTGAAAGTGACTTTGGGTTTCAATGGTTGAGTTTCTTTTTGAAAACCTCCAACAAAGGAGGTAACAATATTTCATGTGGTAGTCAACCCTACTAAACGATAAGTCATATAACAGGATCCTGATGGGTAGCTTGACTTCTTAAGGCTATCTGAGCTTTTTTCAATCCTGTCTCTTTTAAAATATTAGCCAATTAGCTAAGATTTGTATCATCTACAAATTTGATGACTTCCTCACATCTTTCTCATTAAAGTAATATGTAAAAATGTTGAATAGTACGGACCAAGGACAGAGTCCTGTGTTACTCCACTGCTTTTGATCATTCAGCCCTATTGGTACTGCATTATATAGGACAATATCATAACAGACTCTGTTGAAGGCCAAGTGCATCATGTCTATAGCATTCCCTTCACCTACAAGCAATACCTGAATCAAATGAGGACATAAACATATAAAGTAATTTGAAGTTAGAAAGCAATATAAACTTAGGAAGTAATATACAGATTATATATGTAAAGGAACATAAACTAATATAAAGATTAGAAAGTAATGACTTAGGAGAAAGTGAAAGTAATGGGAAGAAGAAGAGGACATACATGTTGAAATTATTATTGTTGTTGTTATATATCCATCATCGAAGATTTGCAATCGTGTTGGAGATCCTATCTTTATCAACAGCCGCGCAGAAAAGTGCCACAGAGTCCAAGCCAGTCCCTTAGATTTTGAAGCCATGGCGTTCTTCTTCTGCCTTGGAGCTCGTTTACCTTCGCTCTTTCCCTGTATGACTAAATGAAGGATACCATATTTCTCTGGGTGTCACACATGTCCAAAATATTCCAACTTTCATTTTTCTATGGTTTTGATGATTTCCCTCGACTTTCCCATGCAACTTATTACCTCCTCATTTCTAATTCTGTTAACCGAGCTTATACGTAATAGCCATCTGTAGACCCACATTTCAAATGTTTCCAGTATCTTTAAATGATTTTCTGTCAAGGACCAGCTTTTTACTCCATAGAGCAGGATAGACAAGATATAACATCTAACAAGTCTGATTTTCAACCTTGGACTTAAATTGTGACTGTAAAAGACTTTTTTTCATTTTAAAGAATAAAGTTCGAGCTTTCTCTATCCTTATCTTTACTTCAGTGGTCATATTTCAGCTTTCATGTAACTTAGAACCTAGGTACGCAATTCTTTCAACTTTTTCTAATCATATTCGTACTGAAGTTATTTGTGGTAAATTAATGGTTTGTTTGTTGATGATCATAATCTTAGTTTTTGAGGTGTTAAGCTTCAAACTGTACTTTTTAGATATTTCTATGATTTTGTTGATGACAAACTGAAGGTCTTCATGCTTACTGCCAAGCAGAACTGTATTGTCTGCATATCTTAAGTTGTTGATATGGACCGCATTTACTTTGAGGCCCACATCAATGTTTGAAAATTGACTCAGAATAGATATTAAACAATAATGGAGACATAATACAGCCTTGTCTGACCTAACTTTGTATTTCTACATCATCTGAGTATTTTCTGCCTACTCTTACATTTCCTATCTGATGCCAATATGGATCCCTAATGAAATTATCACAAACTAAAATAGGCAGGGGGCGGGAAGAAGAATGAAATTGAAGGACCAGTCAGGAAATGACTGGATACCCTTTATAGACATTTTGCCAGCAATATAAAAAGTTATAATTTATGGTTTTAATCATTAGAAAGAATAGATTATAGAAAGAAAAGGAATATATTGTAACCATAGAGTAAGAGACAAATTTATAACTCTACTTACAATTGCTGTAAAAAAGATTGGAAGCTACTTCTTTGTATTTTTTTTCTTTCTTTTCTATTTTTCTCTCCTTTTTTGCATGTTTAGCTTTTTCTTCAAAACCAAAGAGCAAGCTGAAAAATACAAATTCAAGTAAGGTGAATTGAATCCTCTTCTTTCCTTTGCATCTTGTAACACCTTATATTTAACTCATTTTTTTTCTTCCACACAAATTTAGACATATCCCCCTGTTACTGTTTAAATGGTGTGTCTGAAACAAAAACACATTACCACAGGGAAAACGTTCACTTTTATCTACATAAAAGCCTAAATTATAATAACAAAACTTTATTTATATAGTCAAGAATTAGTTTCCTTTTCATAATATTAATTTAATTTTGCATCAAGTTTAGTAATTGCACTCATAAAGTGACAGCTTAGAAGTGACAGGACAATGCTGTGTATGTCAACATTGTAGAACTGACTATTCTGTTTCTTAGTTTGGCAAAATACATATCCAAAGTTTTATAATGTTTGCTGCTTGCTGTTTAGTTTAGTTTAGTTGTTTACTTCATGCTAGTTTGGGGGAGGTAAACTTCCCATCATTTCTGTATGTTTGTTGGCTAGGGCTAATGGGAATCATATTTTAAATCAGTAGTCTATAGCTTGAAAAAACTTGCATGAGACTAGATAACTATCTGTGGTATTAAGCAAAATCTATTTAATTCATTATCTAAACCCAGTACATATTGAGTGTAATCTTTATCTAATAGATGTCATCATCATGCACCTTACACAATAATGAACAATTAATAATCAATTCAAGATTAATTCTATTGATAAAAAAAGTAAAATGACAGCTTCAAATCTGAACAGTTATTTAAGTCAATTATTGTTATACTCAGAGTAATAATAAAGATAAAACATTCTCTATTTTGTAGCTGTGACATTAAGCATTCCAAGTAGTTAAAATCCTGCTGACAATAGATTGGCAGTTTAGGACTGGATAAAATAGCAGTATTGATGGCTCTTGCATCCACTTACATCCAAATAAATAATGTCTTAACTTTGGTTCTGAATGCAAACAATGAGAAAATCTAGTTTGTCTCTTCATAACTTGTTTATTTGCTTTCTTATTGAATCTGGGTGGGGGAAGTAAAATCAATGCAAAATAAGAATCTAAGTTAATCTTGCTGAATGTGCTATTCATTTTCTATTATTAAAAATAAAAAATATGTATTTCTATTTTACTTCTTTACAGACAATATTTCAGACTCAGTATTATGACAAAGAAAGATGTTGGACCTGATATAAACAAAAGAGAGTGGAAGGCTATCATAACTTTTGTATTTCTAGTAGATCTATAACTGGCAAATTTTTGTCTGTTGATCTTCAGCTTATGGCTGGATTTCTCAGACAGGAAAATCTTATCTCTGAGCTTACGGTTTTTAAAGTAACAGGAAAAATTACATTAGTATTTTTGGAAATATATATATAAAATATTCAAGTTATTTCCCTAAAGTTCTTTTCTGAATACAAGTTTCCTTACAATATGCACTATATGTTTGGACAAGAAAACTGCCTCATATAATTCACTGAAATACAATAACTGAAGAATAACTTTCTTGTGCTAGTTTAATATTAAAAATTCTAAAAACATGAGGTAAATATAATCCAAACTTTAAGGTGCAAATTCCCAATGGGTTCCCCATTTTTGTATCTAAAAATATATAGCAGGAAACTAACAGGCAATATGGTTGCTTACTAATTCTTAAAGGGAGTGTAAGTTAAAGGGAATCCTGTCAACATAGGACAGCCTTCTGCAATCTTCAGATATTTTGAGAGCGTAGTACTCAGAATTCTGAATTGACATAGCCAATTGGTTGATTTTCCCATAGTGGCTAGAAATCCCACAACTAGAAATCCCACATTGCAACTGTGTCCAGTGGAGAAAGTCTGGTGTAGAATAAACTGATCTGGTGTGGATAACAAGCAATACTGAAAACAGGGTACAAGTCAGATTACATTATTTCTTTAGGTAGTTCTCAGATTATAAACATTTCCAGTATTTTTCATTCATCCATTCCTTTCAATTTATTCTTAAAATACAAATTCATGTTATGGAGATCATGTTTTCTTTTTAAAATATTCTCAAGAAACATCTTAGTGCATTACAACAAATGTTATAAAGAATTTTTACTAATTTTACATGTTTTATTATTAAATTATATTTTTAAAGTGTCTTAAAGTACTATTATGATCTACCATATCCATTCATCCACCACACGGAGAACAAAATACAGTAGGAAAGTTTCACCTCAACCTTGAATGTGCAAATAAAAGACTAACACTTCACTAGAGAATAGCCATTTTTTCTTTTAAGACCAATGAAAGTCTTAATTGCTAGGAAACCAAACTGTATTTGAGAATCCTATTTTGAGTTAGGAAGAATTTATATTTCTCATAGAAAACCATATTCTTTAGCAAAAATTTACAGTATGCAAAATGAAATTATAAAACCAATAATTAATCAGCTTATGTTGCATTCATGTTTGCTTACTTTGATTCTTTGCTATTAGTAAATGGTTGTACACTTTTTGCAGCAGAGTTATTTGTAGCCTTATCATTTATATGAACTCATCAATGATTTTGGGTAGTTATTAATATTCTGCTTAGAATGTCACTAGGCAGGTATGAAAAAACAAGAAAAAATGAGTTAAGACTATGTAGAATGACACTGCACTCTAAATCACATTTTTGCCTTGCCCTAGATTGCTGCATAGAGAAAGAAAGCAATTTTGTGAAGAGATTTAATGGAGAAAAAACATATTTGTCCTGATAGTCCTAGTCACTAATAGATTTATCCTTCTGAATTTGCCTAATTCCACTTAAGGCTCTCCAAGTTGGTACCCATCTGTGTAAACAAGCTTTTCTCTATTGTGAACTTTCCATCATTCATTTGTATTGATCCTGGGATTTAGCATCTTGAGGGAGAAAGTCAATTCTCCATATCTGTATTTTCTATGCCATGAATACAGTTATTATTCTCTATCATGTTGCTCTTTACACATCTCTTTTCTTAACTAAAAAGCCACTACATTCTTCTTAGGACATTGGTTTAGTCACATGATCATTTTAAGTGGTCCTTTTTTCCACCTTCTGGTAGCCTGAAATGTAGATTTTATTGCAATTTATATATAAAATATTCAAATAACAAAAGTTTATGAAATTAATTACTATTCTAAAGGTATATCTATATACACTCACACACCTGTACATTTTATACATAAGATGTATATTTTCAATTAGTTGTTCACCAAAGCAATAGAAGTCTTTCCTAACTGATCAGATATATAAGAAATTAGCTCATCCTTGTAATTTTTTATCTTGTGATTGACACTTTAAAACATGTGATGTTGTGGTTGTTTTACTTAGAAGGCCTTTTTTAAAGGAATGGAGATTACAGAAGGGTGGAGAAGGGAATATTGAGGTGGTGTTTGGGAGGGGTAGATATAGTGGAAGCTGGGGGTCAAATCTAGTAAGGGGCACATGCCCACACTGTATACAAGTGGCGGCACGTGCCAACCACCAAAGCTTTTCCTGCACCTGGGCGGTATGAGGTCTCAGGCCCCAGGCCTTTGGTTGATGCTATGCAACGCTAGGTCCATCGTTAATAAAGCCCCCTCATCTGTGATTTAATACAGGAGGAAGAGGGGGCGAACCTGGCGGGAATTACATAGACCTAGTTGGGACACGAGGGAGGAGTTCCACTTGTGGAAATGTGCCCATCAGGTTTCCGACAATTACACCAACCGTGGGCACAGGGGAGGGGCTGGGGAGTGGCAGTTCTGATTAAAGAAGAGTTTGCACCGAGGGAGACCACTGTTCCACAGGTGGCCAGCTGTGGGTTTCTCCTTGTGAAGTGGGGACCAGGTAGGCAGATGGGCTTACTGATCACGTACCTGGCTCACTGCCACGTGACAGCAGCCCTGCCCAAGCTACTTGACGTCATCACCGAGATGGTGGTTGAGACCCCTAGACTTATCGTCATGGGAGATTTCAACCTGCCATCTGCGGGCGGGATGTCTGAGATGGCTCGGAAGTTCATGGCCTCCATGACAGCCATGGATCTGACCCAACTAGTTCAGGGACCCACACACATAGGAGGACACACGCTGAACCTGATCTTTGCCTCTGGACAGTGGTTGGATGGTCTGAATTTAGGGGACATAGTGGTTGAGTCACAGTCATGATCAGATCATCATTTCCTTAGGGCAGACTTTTCTACCACAACACCCAGCTGCAGGGAGGCGGAACAAATAAGATGGTTCCGCCCCAGGCTCCTAATGGACCCGGAGAGGTTCCAGATGGAGCTTAGGCCATTTCCTGAGGCTCTGTCCCATGGCTTGGTTGAGGAGCTAACGGCCATCTGGCATAGGATGGCTGGTGAGGCTCTAGATCAGATCGTGTCTTTGTGGCCTCTGATCCAGTGTAGAGTCACCCCAGCTCCCTGGTTTATTGAGGTGCTTAGGGGGGTGAAGCATTGGAGAAGAAGTTAGAGAGCAGTTGGAGGACCAGCCGGTCCGAAGCCAACCTATATTTGATTAGGATGCACATCAAGTCCTACCTTGGCGCAATCAGGACGGCAAAGAAGAACTATTTCGCTGCCCTCGTTGCGTCAGCAGATAACCGCCCTGCTGACCTCTTCTCAAGAAGCCTTCCCTGGACCCGGCCATTTTAGTAAACTACCGTTCCACCTCCAACCTTCCATTTGTAGCGAAGGTTGTAGATGGTGTGATAGAGTATCAGTTCCCCCAGAACCTGGAGGAATCTGTCGATTTGGATTCGTGCCAGTCCAGCTTCAGGCCTGGTTACAGCACGGAAACGGCATTGATAGCGTTGGTGGATTATCTCTGGCAGGCACGGGATAGGGGTTGTTCCTCTATCCTGGTCCTATTAGATCTCTCAGCAGCTTTTGATACCATCGACCATGGTATCCTGCTGCGCCAACTGAGGGGATTGGGAGTGGGAGGAACCGTTCTACGGTGGTTCTCCTCCTACCTCTCTGACCGATGGCAGAGTGTGTTGACAGGAGGGCAGAGGTCGATTCCTCGGCACCTCAGGTGTGGGGTACCACAGGGGTCGGGCCTCTCGCCCCTCCTGTTCAACATTTATGTGAAGCCACTGGGTGAGATCATCCGTGGTTTTGGGGTGGAGTATCATAAGTATGCTGATGATACTCAGTTGTATATCTCCACCCCAGGACACCCCAACAATACCGCTGAAGTGATGTCCCAGTGCCTTGAAGCCATGTGGATCTGGTTGTGGAGGAACAGACTCAACACCTCCAAGACTGAGTGACTGTGGCTTCCGGCACCTTGATATAGCCAGCTGACTCCATCACTGGCTATTGGGGATGAAATATTGGACCCCACGGAAAGGGCCCGCAATCTTGGCATCCTCCTGGACATACGGCTGTCCTTAGAAGATTATATGGCAGCCATTGCCAGTGAGAGTTTCTATCAGGTTCGCCTGATCCGCCAGCTGCAGCCCTTTCTAGATCGAGATGCCTTATGCATAGTCACTCATGCCTTGGTCACTTCCCGTCTGGACTACTGTAATGCTCTCTACATGGGGCTCCCCTTGATACACACCCGGAGACTCCTGGTGATTCAGAATGCGGCCGCGGGGGGATTTTGGGAGCGAGGGGACACTCCCATGTGACGCCGCTCCTGCTTGAACTGCACTGGCTGCCTGTGGTCTATCGGGTGCATTTCAAGGTTTTGGTAACCACCTTTAAATCGCTCCATGGCGTAGGGCCCGGTTATTTGCAGGACCGCATACTACCATGTGATATCTTCCACCGACCCATCCACTCTCACAGAGAGGGCCTCCTCAGGGTGCCGTCAGCCAGACAATACAGGCTAGCGGCGCCCAGGGTGAGAGCCTTTTCTGTGGCAGCTCCCACCCTCTGGAATGATCACCCCGCAGAGATGCATATGATTATTGACCTCCGTGCTTTCCGCCATGCTCTTAAGATACATTTATTTGTTCAAGCAGGTTTGGCCTAGCCCTTCTCCCCTCCTCCATTCCCGATTTTAATGAATTAGGTTTTAAATTGGTTTTAAGGATTATTTATTTTAAATTGTCAGCCCACCAATATTGATTTTTAATATGGTTTTAATATGTATATGTATATCTGTATTTTATTACTGGCTGTAAACTGCCCTGAGTCCATTGCAATGGAAAAGGGCGGTCTATAAATCTAACTATAAATAAAAAAATAAAAAATAAAAATAAATAATGCACTGCAGCAATTTGGAAGAGTGAGTAGTGATGTGTTTCCATTGTTGCTTGATTTGTGTGTGAAGTTTACAGTATTTGGTTAAAAGAAATAATAGCATCTATTTTTTTGTTTTCAACTTTTATTTTTCAAGTCAGTATATATGTATATATGAAGATATGCAGTTTCTATATTTTTATAGTATTTTTTTCATAGGGGATTTTACTCAAAAACTGGATCATAGTTCGGTTTTCAAGGAAGGCCTGGAGCTCTTCTCACAATACACCACTTGGAGCATTTATAGTCTATATGAGGTCAGTAATATCCTTTCAGAAACATACTGAATAAATATTTAGGTGATGAGCCCTCATTGGCCCTTGAGGCCTATCAATAATTCATACTTTAGAAGGTCTTAAATACATAATAAACCATAACAGCTCCAGTGAAAGTCAGTATTTATAAACTATTAGAAAAGATTTAAAGGACGAAAAAAACTTTATCTTATTTAAAATTCATCGTTTACAATAATAATGAAGGTATATACTTATATATCTATATTTTAGTTATTTAAATTGTGATACGCACAATTAGCAGGTGATCTGTCAGAAAAAATCTACATCTACTTAAATAAGGTTTTCAACAAACAGGAAATTCAGTCATGTAATGGACCCTCATCAATTAAACTGATTTGTCATTAAAACTGTTTATTATAGATTTTCATATTATTGGGACACCATCCAAATTGGGTTGTCTTCAATAATGCAGAGGCCTTTCCATCATCAACCACTTGTTTACAGGCTTTATTGCTAACAGAAGATAGTAATCCATTGGATGTTAGAAATAGATTCAAGAGTAATATCTCATTCCAGGAAAGTCATGAGTATGTATTGCCCACTGTACATATCAGGTAAATTCCTCTTCTCTTTCAAAATCTTTCTCAACACTCTTCTGACTTGATTGCATCTTACCTTTGCTTTACTAAACCACTCTTCATCATTTTTAATTATTTTCTCAATAAATGTTGAGTTAGTAATTGCAATTTAGCAAGAATTCTATGGACTAGATAAATTTCTATTTCTATTTATTAAGGCCGGTTTGGCCTGATCATACATCCTACCTCCTCTCCCTGTGAACGTTGTTTTTTAGAGTTTTATGCTACGTGATTTGATTTAAATTGGTTTTAAATTTGATTCAGCCTTTCTATTTTGTCATTTTAATTCGGTTTTTTAATCTCTGTAATTCGTGTTCCTTGTATTGTATTTCCCTTGTATGTTTTTATTGTGGCTGTATGCCGCCCTGGGTCCCCTGTGGGGAGAAGGGCGGTATAGAAATTCAATAAAAGTAAAAAAGTAAAGTAAAGTCCTCGGAGAGGTCATCCAATCAGCTGAGGAGTGCCCCACTGACCTCAGAAAAGCTGCCTGGGCGGTTGGAGAGTGCACCGCTAACCCCGGGAAAGCCATCTGGGCAACTGCCAATCCTGGAAAAGCCATCTGAGTGACATGGAAGCACCCCGCCGCCCCCAGAAAGGAAGCCCAGGCGACGGGAAAGTGGTCCGCCACCACCGGAGAAGAAGTCAAAGGCGGGTGAGCACATTCCCTGGGGGCGCGGGATCATCATGGGGGCATGGGGGCATCATGGGGGGCATGTGTGCTGGCACTTTACAATACATAAGTGGGCTTTGGGTTGCAGTTTGGGCATTCAGTCTCAAAAAGGTTCTTCATCCCTGTCCTATAGTGTAAGTTTGCAGCTTTTGTCGTTTCATTCTGGTTATAATATAATGAGTGATAAGCAACATTAATCCCTTTTTGTAAAATGCCCAGTTTAGATTTATGATACTGAAAATTCTTCAAAGGCTATACATAGTCATGCTACGTGATCCCTATGCAGAAGCACACATTGAGCTTGATTAAACTCAAAAAAACCCCCACCATATTACTTTAATATCCTGCGGTATTCCACTGTGATCCTTGATATCATTGCTATACCTCAGTGCTTATAGTTAAATATAATCTTACATACCTGCTCTGACATTTCAAAGCTTTACAAAATTATTGACTGAACACTTAATAGAGAAGTATATTTGCTTTTCTCTCTGCTGGCATTACTTTGTGCCTACTTACATAGGAGTAAGCCCTAATGAACTCAGAGGAACTTTCTCTCTGAGATAGATATGTATAGAATTGCACTATGAATTGGCAAGAGGAAAATTGAGACAATTTTTACTGGGACTCAAAACAGTGCTCTCTTTTTCCTCCTCCATAATACTAGTCCTTTGTAGTGAACTGTGCTGAGATTAAAAATGATTAAGGGTGAACATTCACCCTTATGTCTTGCAAAGTTATTAATATGGCTAAGAGGCACTGATAATTCTTTTTTAGTGCAGCTAGCAATGGCCTACAAGCAAAAGCATCCACAAAGAAAAGGTTTTTATAAGTCTTGTTCTTGAGTGGCAGGTTGCAAAAGAGTAAGATAATTTCCATGAGGAAATGTGCTAATTGAAAGAAATGTTAAATAATTTCATTACTATGTATGTCTTGTAATTTGTTGGCAGAAAGACCTAGAGAGCCCTTTACATTTGAGAAAAACTCCAGCTAGAGTTGGCTTTAGACATCTTTTGATTCAATGAATGGGAGAAGAATAGTTGCTTCTGTTTTCCAAGAAAATTTATTTATATATATATATAAATACTAGCAAGCAAGTAGCAAGAAGCCAAAAGCACCAGCCTGAAGATGACGAGTGAGAACTCGTCAAAACGTTGCCAAGATATTCTCTATCCTACACGGGAAAAGACCTGAACACATCTAGACCTAAATCATACCAGTACCCATGAAAAGCTGCAAGTGTGTGTGTGTGTGTGTGTGTGTGTGTAGGTCTAGGTGTGTTCGAATCTTTTCCCATGTAGAATTGAGAGTATCTTGGCAATGTTTCGGCGAAGTCTCACTCGTCATCTTCAGGCTGGTGCTTTTGGTTTCTTGCTAGCAGACTGGACTAGAAGACCTCCAAGGTCCCTCTCAACTTTGATATTCTGTTAAACTCATTCTGCAGTTTTGGTGGTAAGTAGTGTCAGAGCACCCCTGGCTTGTAACCAGTGTTGGTTACAAACAGGTTCCTTAGTTACAAGGATGGTGTGCAGAACAGAAGTGTCTGTACTAGAGAAGTAGCAGCGTAAGACAAACACAGACTGCAGTGAGGTGCAAAATCCTTTATACGCAGTACAGTCAAGCACAGTCCAAAACCAAAGTCAACAGTCCAGGTATAATAACCACAGTCAAGCAGTCCCTCTACTAACCAGGTTAGTCAGTTGTTTATCCAGTATCTTGGCCAGGAAAAACAGCAAGTCAGGAACTAATCTCAGAGACATATACCACACAGCAGGAATCACAAAGCGAGAGGGAGAATGATTTAAACCCTGCTGGTTATATGCTCTGGGTCCTGGGCTAATTAAGATAGGTGTGGCTCAGTGTGATTCAGCTGGCCATGAATTCTGCAAACCAACCTGTAGGGTTCTTAAAGGGATCACAACCCGTATAACCCTAACAAGAAGCACCATGTTACACTAATATGCTTACTTTTTATTCTAAGCTCAAACACAACATATTTTCAATCTGGGGCATATTTTTCATGTCAATATATGTAATATTTAGTAGTAGTAGCATCTATCATGACACTTGATCCTAAATAGACAAATCAAGTGTGGTCAGTACAGATTATATGTAGCATAACAATCTCCCCCAGATATGTTGAATGTGCCACATAGTTATGAGTCCAAAGTGCTAAAATGCAACAAATAAGTGATCTATAATACTGATCTCCTTCTGAAATATGGGAAAGTATGAATTCCGGTGAATATTTTTTCTTGCTAGGCAGTTCAATAAAATCTTTGAGATGAAGGTAGCTTCATAAAACCTTTAGGAAGAACAGTGAATGACAAGGTGATTAACAAAGGAAAAGAAGCATTGGAAAACCCAATGTTTTGCCTTGTTCCCACCAAATACTTGCTTAACAAATACCATGCATCAGTATGTGAAAAGGAAAAGTTTAGATGCATTTCGTAGCCAATTGTTTTGGTACATTGCAAAGTCATTTGACATGCCTAACGTAGTGTGAGCCATAAATTATTCCTCACCCACCTTCCTCCCCAAAAGAAGCAATGTCCCTAAGGCATTATTGATAATCTCATTATTGATAATCTCAGCTGCTGTTCCAGGGTGCAGTTCAGACATGCTGAAAGTGGGATTACAATAGGATTGCTCTGTTGTGATTCAAGGACAAAAGAGAAGGACAGAGAGGGTTCTGAGTGCAGCACATAGGGGTCTTGAAGACATGTCTCACAGACAAGCAGAGATTCCATACCTCCTACTACTCAATTTACATGCAAAGGATTCATTAATTCTAGGAACAGTTACTTCCATTCTTATTTAGTCTCTCAGGTAGTGCATTCCCTTCTCATTAAATGTGCATTTATTACTTGTAGAGAATAATTACCGCCTTGCTACTGGCTAATTTTTTCTCAAGATTGGCTGCAATAAAAGGTTAAAATATTAGAAGAGGCCAAGCCATTAGGAGCCGAAAGAGAAAAAAATGTCTGAAAATGGTTTTTTTTATTTCCTAGAAACTAGATTTGAAAGCATGACTGGATGCTGGTTATGAATGTTTGTGGTTGCCTACTAATATTAGGATATCATCCAGGCATACTTTTTTCCATTAATCCATCAAAATTAACATATATTTTTGTTAGAGCTGTATATGGAGCACAAGTTTCTTGCAGTCTGGCTTATAAGTCACTTACCTGACTATATCCATTTTTCCATTGTTATCCGGGCTTAAAACAATGTTCCTTGACTGAATGTATTTGTTAACATTAGGTGCAGCCAGGGTCCAATTTCACCTAAAAGTCTGGGACTGCTGTACCATGTGAACACTGAATCTGAGTAATGGAGCATATGAAGCCTCGTTTTGGATACTTTTGCTTCATTCACATACCATGAGTTATGCTGTACAATGCCAATCAATGGTTTTGGAAATTTGGCCTATTCCCCACACCCCACCACGATATTTTATGTTATCTCAGAAAGGTATTGGCTAAATTTTCACTGACTCCCCCCCGCCTTACAGCTCAACATGGCTACTATTGCTTTTTATAAGAAATTGTTTCCTATAGCATCTTTCAGACTCCAAAACAGATGCCGAACTACAACATCAGGAACCAAGGAAGAGCTGCAATTGATAAGAGTCCAAAGAATCACACAGTAAAGGATGCAAACCAGGGCTGAAAATCATGATGCAACTGTTGAGCTATTGGATCAAAATCAAACACTTTACATATTAGGCTGCTTCAAATTGAAAGACTGTTTGTAAAAAAAAAAAAAAACCAATGTACCCCTGAAATCTTAATTGAATGAATTGGTTGAAGGAACAATTGTTTTATTAAATTGAAAAATTCATCATCTCTGAGAACACCATTACACAAATGATATAAAGAGAGACAAGTTGATGAATTTATTTATTTATTTGTATCCCATCATTATTATTTTTACAAATAGGGAGATGAACATGTCTTCTCCTCCTATTTTCTCCCCAACAACAACCCTGTGAGGAGGGTTGAGCTAAGAGAGAGTGACTGGCCCAAGTCGCCCAGCTGGCTTTCATGACTAAGATGGGACTAGAACTCATGGTCTGCCAAATAACAATGTCACTGCACACAGATATGTAACAATAACAATCCAATGGAATTTCACCCATGACATCCAAAATTGATTGCATGAAGGTCTTTAAAATGTCTCCATATTCCCAAATTGACAATATATTTCCAAAGAAACCTTCCCTTGTTGCTGTCTTACTGACTTTGAATCTTCATGTGTTACAACTGAGTCTGGCTTGTAGTGCTACAAGCCCATCCTTCAACTCAACTCAACTTATCCTCAATCACATTACCCATATCAATCCACTAATATACTGATAATATTTACAGTTACAATCTTTACTATCATAATATTGTTGAAGATAATGGAGTTGAGATACTCAGAAAATACAAAATGTTATTACTCAGTGTGTACTCCCCAATGGAATCACATTTATGTGTAGGGAAGCGTGCAGTGGGGTACCTCAAAGTTCTGTTTTGGGGGCTGTGCTCTTCAACATCTTCATAAATGATTTATATAAGGTGATAGAATGATAACTCATCAGATTTTCAGATGACACCAAGTTGGGAGAAATGACTATTGTTTTGGATGATAGACTTAAGATTCAGAAGACTCTTGACAGATTTGAGCATAGAATCCTAACCACCAAGATGCTGTTCAGTGGTTAAAAAAAAGTAAGGTCCTACAGTTAGTCAGGAAAAGCCAAATGCACAGATATAGGAGTACCTGGCTCAACGATAGTAACTGTGAGAGAAAGTTAGATGTCATAGTGGACCACCATTTAAGAGTGAGCCAGCAGTGTGCTACAGCTCTCAAAAAACCCCAATGCAATCCTAGGTTGCATCAGCAAAGGGATCGTATCACGATCACAAGCAGTTATAGTATCACTTTATACTGCAGTGATAAGACCACACTTGGAATACTGAGTCCAGGTCTGGTCACTGCGATACAAAAAAGATGCTGAGAACCTACTATTTCAAGTTAAAGAGAAGAGCAACTAAGATCATAAGATATATGCAGGACAAATTGTATGAGGAATGATTAAGGAAACTAGTTATGTTGGCCTAATGAGGAGAATTAGGGGTGACATGATAGTTGTCTTCTGGTATATGAGGGACTGCCACATGGAGTTGGGGATGACTCATTTTCCAAAGCTCCTGAGGGTAGGATAGAAAGCAATGGGTGGAAGCTCATTAAAGAAAGATTCAATCTGGAACTAAGGAGAAACTTCCTGACAATAACGCAAAGGTGATATTTCATAAAGCAACTGGACTTTCTTTGTTTTGCCTTAAAGATATTTCGCTTCTCAACCAAATTTTGAAGAAACTTCTTGGATGAAGAGCAAAACATCTTCAAGGAAAAAGAGAGAAAGTCTAGTTGCCTTTTAAAATAACACCTTAGGGACAACCATGGGCAACCATGACCTGTATAACTGCAACATAGACGTTCCTGACAATGCGACCAATTAACCAGGAGAATAGCTTGCCTCCCGGAATTGTAGGTGTACCATCACTGGACATTTTAAAGAAAGGATCAGACAACAGTTTGTCAGGAATGATATAATATCCTGTAACAAAATATGTATATAAACTCAGCCACATATAATTTATGAAGCAAAAACTAGGAAATATCACGTGACAACTCTAGGAAGTTGCCACATAAGATTGTCCCATTTTGAATGTATTACCTTTATTAGCTCTGAAACTGGCAATGATTCCCCATCCTATTCATTCTTGCAAATAAATGTGGAGAAGAAAGGAAACTGTTAATAAATGTAGTGGTTACTGTGAATGAACAAGGCTTGGTCCATATCTCACCTCAATGCTACAAAATCATCTTAGGACTCTCCTATCTTGGCCAATATCATTATTGAATTATGACTAATGATAATAATGTTTAACGATTTTGGCTGATGGGTTGAAAATAATTTTGCAAGAATTTATTCACGTATCCATGTGGGTTTTTATCTTAAAAAACAGTTAAAGGACACTATTAGAAATGTGTTGAGCATTTTGGAATACTTGAAGCAATATAATGAAAAACAAACTGCATTGATTTTCTTAGATGCGTAGAAGGCCTCTGACAATTTGAACTGGGCTTTCTTGCTCAAAGTTTGGGAAGATATAACTTTAGAGGGAACTTTATAAAATGGATCATGTTGATTTATATTTTGCAGAAAGCACAAATAATTATTAATGGAGATCTAACAAAGCCTTTTGAGGTACAAAAGGGAATAAGTCTGGGGTGTCCACTGTCTCATCTCTTGTTTATTTTAGACCTTGAAATATTGAATAGAAATATAAGACAAAGTGAGAAGATTGAGGGAGTAAAGAGTAAAAAAGAAACTTGTTAAGGGCTTTTGCAGATGACTTGG
>JANHFO010006782.1:88949-99767 GCA_032468095.1 Pareas carinatus | reverse complement strand
CTTGCAACTGTCCATACTGAAACCATGAGTTAACTATTCCTTCTTCTTTCATAATAGCTAGTGACTTGAGCTGTGGTTGTCCTCCTTCTACAGAAAGAAGTTCTTTGTAGGTAACCAAATCCAATTTTTGTCCAACATGTATATTCCCTATCATGTGTCTAGGAATTACTGAAATGCAAGTTTTTATCAGGATAATAAGAGGTGAAAATGGCACTGCACAGAGAACATTTCAGATATTGTTCTTCACAAGACTGAAAACATGGAGAAGCAATAGAATTTATAGTACTTAGATCTGAACTAGAGCAAAAGTCTGATTCTCAAAACCCAAGTGCCATGCGACCAGGTGAGATCCCATTACTTGCCCCAGTTCCTGCCCACCTAGCAGTTTGAAAGCATGCAAATGTTTATGAATAAACATAAACATAAATATGCATCACTTTGATGGGAAGGTAACAGGTTCTATGCACCTTGGCATATAATCATGCTGGTCACATGACCATGGAAGTGTCTTCAGACATTTGGCTAAATAACGGTGATGCCTTAGACACTTCTCAGACACTTTGGCTAAGAAACTACAAATGAACACTACTCTCTAGAGCTGGACATGGCTGGAAAGGAAACCTTTGCATTTACCTATGTATATAAAAAGTCATGCACTTGACTTTTTAAGATTTATATATACTAATTATCTAGGCACAAATCCCAGTTAGAAAAGAAACAATCTTTTTTCTAAAAATGTTCTTTGTTTCGTATCAAGTGTCAGATCAACACTTCTTTTATTCATTCAAGAACAAATATTCCTTTTTAAGATAGCACAACAGAGAAAATCCCAAGTCCTAATTGTATTGAACAAGCATAAGTACACTTGAAAATAATTTATATACTATGAAATTATTCAAAGGGGCTAGGAGGTTTAAAATGGATTTAAAAGTTACATAGATGGTTGGATAAGAACTGGGAGAAGTAGGTGTGAAATTGTATCAGTAAGATTGATAAATATTGAGGAAAGATATTTGAAATGTATGTCCAGTGGACTGATGTCAATTGAAACATTTAATCATGTTTCTTTCTTGTGTTTTTGTTTTTCTAAAAATGAATATTTTGTTCAAAACAAAGAAAAGAAAATAATTATAAAATAGATATTTATAAACTATAAATACACGATGTGCATGTTTATAATATAGAATGGTGTTGTTTAATCTATACTTATTTATTATGATTCATTATAACAGCCATGTAAGTTAAATTACTAGGTCCTTTTATAATTGACTGCATCAATAATGACATCTAGATTAAGTCAAATATGAGACATTTTATCTGCATTAATAAATAAATCTCAACAAGCCTCTGAAGGTTCTTTAATCAATTGCTGGACACAGGAGGCAAGGATACAAATCAACATTCTCGTTACCTGAAAATATTTAGCAAATTATGATATTGTAGATGTAATACCTGCAAGAAAAATCACTTGCTTTCTCCACAACATAAAGTGTAACACTAAGCCTATTTGGAGGTTTATCAAGTTTAAGTCAAATTTTCTTTCACCTTTACTCTAGCTATTGACATGGCTACTTCAGTTTGCATTGTTAAGCTGCAAAGATCAAGGGATATCTTTAATGCAAATCAGAGAAGGCATTTCTATGATTATTATGAACCTATGAACCTCTTCAGAGATATTAACCTTCAAAATATGAAAGTATGATGCATTATAGGCTTAGAAGACCCCTATTACCAACCATGAAAATGGGTCCATCAGCTGAGTAAAAATTCTGTCTCCACAGAAGTATGGGCAATTCCCTAAAAGAATTTTCAATTCATTTTGATTTCAATTTTGGGGTTCTTTTTATCCTTTTCTTATACCAAAGTTTGGTATTGTGCCTTCACCCTAGTTGGGCTTTAGTATCTAAACCAATGTTTCTTATCCTTGGCAACTTGAAGATGTATAGACTCATGCTGGCTGGAAAATTATGAAAGTTGAAGTCCATACATCTTCTAGTTTCTAAGGCTAACAAACTCCGATGTAACCCTCTCATAGAAAGCCACATTTTTTAAAAAAGTTATCAGTGAACAGTTTTCACTACTGAACATTACAAATGAGTAAAACACTGTTTCTTTTATTAGTGAACAATGAACAATTTTACTACCACAATAACATTTAAATAACTATTCAGGGGCATAGATGATTGAACAACATCACTCAAGTATAAAAATAACTTTGAGCAAGGCTGTTAAATTCAGTAGGATGAAAAGCTTGTATGAACGGTAGTGAGTCTCTATCTCACTATCTCTTACACAAACACACATGCACACACACATACACACCACGTTTTGGGTAACAGTGTTGCCTTCAAGTCCTTCATTGGCTTACCTGATACCAGCAAATGTCTTTCTCTACTACAATCCTATTTCTTTTATGCCAGTTTCCTGTGACACAAAAAATCTTCATTGTCCCTCATGCTATAAGAAAATAACAATCTGCTTTTATTCTTCTAGTTCTAGTTCTAGTTCTAGTTCTTCTGTTTATTTTTTTTGAGCAGGCCAAATCTAAAAACTAAGTCTGGAATAAGTCCAGTAATCACACTTGGTCTCACAGGCAAATATAAAAATTCATTACTTTTTCCATCCCTTTCCAACAGGTTTTCAGTTGGTGTAAATAAAATACATTCATGGCCTTATTTAATATTTTTACTCAGCATGGAAATATGTCAGAGCAGGTGCCATATATACATTCCAATGTAAATAGCTTCAAATTCTGTTTTTTAAAAAATAAAAATATTTTTCAGATATAAGCACTACATGCACTTAACACATTTTCTACTTTTATTCTCTGTGAGATTCATCAGAACAGCTAATGATACATGTCGTCTAACACTAAACATATGGAGAAAACATAATATATATCCAAGTTTGACAAAATTGTGTCATTATATAAACTGTGAACCAAGGTTGCTTTTAAACAGCTGTGTCAGGGAAACTAATACTCCCTCATCACACCTCCTGGTCTATAATCTCTTTCTCTCTTCTTTTTCCCTCTCCTTCCCTCTCTCCCTCTCCCCCCCTTCACCCCCTCTCACACACAGAGAATTTCCTTCAAATCTTTTGAACAGAACAACTTTTCCAGGTGTTCATGCTTGTTTCACAATAGTTAGCATATCACAGTACCCCCTATATTCTCACAATGTGGTCAAAATATGTCTGCTTAGATCCTAAACATTCTCTGGAATGGGATGTTAGAAATGGAGCAGAGATTACTGTTAGATCTGAAGGGCTTGAGTCCGATCGCGCAAGAAATAGGCAGGAGAAAAACCTCAGTGAATCCAAACAGCTTTATTGACAAGTAATGATGTAGCCAGCACAGGCTTATTGTTCTCACAGTCTTTTTATAATACAATTGGGCTGGTGCAACAGCCAATCACTGGGTCAAGCTAGCCGGTCTCCCACATGTCTGAGTAGTTGGGAGGGGGGAAAACAGCTCCTAACATCTGCTGACCATTTGACTGACACCAATTAGGGTCAGACAGCCCGGAGCCTTGGCTTGACCAGCAGGCTCCCATGGACTGCAAGGAGCCCTTGCTTTATCCAGCAGTCCCCTTGAATCCAGCAATTACGAATTAGGGCCTTCCAAAATTAGCTTGCCTAGAAGGTGTTGGCGATGTCTACTTTGAAACTAATTTTTTGTTCAAATATGTTTCCCCACTGCTCAGTGGTTGGAAACAGATGTACCTAGAGGTTTGCTGAGGCAGATGTTGCTTCCTGTTAGCACCGTTCCCACATGGAATATTTGAATCCTGTTATGTTTCAGATTCATTAAGTGTGGGAAGATTGAGAAATGGAAGCGTTGCCATGTTTTCCTTTGGAGTTCCATAACACTACATGATATAATACTGCTGCAAAATGGCATGTTGTGCTAGGCATTCATGTTATTTAAAGTATTGATTGTGTATCTTATAAGAAGCTGCTTCATTATTTAATACATTTAAGTATACATTTCACATCTGTCCCTGGAAATCTAATGTTCAAGCTATATGATCTGAGTAAACAAACATGATCTTATGTAATGAATAGAGCTGGGGAAAAACAGGCAAGTTCTCATTTAAATAGATGTGGTGTTAATAAAAAAAATCAAAACTCTGAAAATAAAATAGAAAATAGAAGAACAGATTAGATTGTTTTTAGAAAATGAAATATTGTTAGAATTAATGAATGAATATCCATTAATTCTAATAATATTTTAGCAGCACTAGAGCTATTTACGCATTGTGCAATTTTAAGTATTTTCATTTGGGGAACTACTGACAAATTAATTGCAGTACAAATATCTTTTAACGGCTCAAAAGAAAATACAAAATCTACTTCATTA
This sequence comes from Pareas carinatus, assembly GCA_032468095.1. Taxonomy (NCBI): domain Eukaryota; kingdom Metazoa; phylum Chordata; class Lepidosauria; order Squamata; family Pareidae; genus Pareas; species Pareas carinatus. The sequence continues at coordinate 95,407 of JANHFO010006782.1, read as the reverse complement.
AAAGTTATGTGACTATTTTAATGAATTAAAAACCTTCTTAATGTTACTATTATTCATTTAGTATGAGTTTAAGAACTTATAATTCTAAAAGCCAAACTTGATGGTTTGATATAAATATCTTTATTGCAGACTTGAAAGAGCAGTGAATATTCATGATTCAAGAAAAATCTGACAGATTCATTCTAATATAATGAACTCTTGATAGAGGCCTATTAAGACACTGCATTCTACTATTATGGGATGACTACATCCCATAATATCTAGATAGTGTAGATTCTTACAGTAGCCTAGTTTCTACTTCCGCCTTCAAGCACACATACACACACACACAGTATTTCAGGGAGATCATTTGAACTTTATTTGAGAAATTGTACAGTAAAAGTATACCAACACATCTCCATTTTTCTGTGCTTACAAAATAAAACATTGGCACTTTTAACATAAAACTATGTATAATACAGATTTAATTTTTTCTCTGATTCTCAGAGACTACCTAGACAAGTGCCTGCAGTTTTCTTGGCAAGGTTTTTCAGAATTTATTCCAGTCATAAATCATTTAAGAGGTTACTGGACAGCATATTTTGTGTTTGGTAAATATGTGTCATGGGTTTGAATATTTTCAAGATGGCAAAACCACAGGCAATGTACACTGATTAACTTCTAGGGCAATCACTTTTATTGCAAACAGGTTATTTATAAATGAAACTGGTTTGGTATTGCATGAGTTATTACAGAGAATTTATTTTACAAAACCCTCCGATTTTACAAAATTGAACTGCTGTGTCTTAAATGTTTGTGTTCCTTCTTAAGTTTGTTCTTCTCCCCTCCTATATTAACAAGATACTTGTTTTGTTTTCAATTATTCCTTCTTGCCTTCTATGGGAATTTTCTTGTAATAGATAGTTAAACAGATTTTCACTTCTCGCTCTTTCTGCCAGCTTTTCAGGGACACAAATGTACCAGTTGCTCTTCCACTGTTGTTGTCTTCTGTATCCTCTCTTCTCCCCCTTTGGAATTTTTGATTACTGGTTTCTGAACAGCTGCAAGTCTTTTCCAAGAAATCTTTGAATCCTTCTTTCATCCTTTGAAAACTTCTGTCTTCTATCGCACAGATGGAATCTATCTTTTCCTCTGACAAGGAACATTTTCACACTCTCCAAAAAATCTCAGCTTTCACTTATCCAAACAGCAGGTGAAAAATCTAATGGCACCATGTCATTTAAACTTTCTCACTTCTGCTTCTCAGTTTCTAAAAAAATAAAAAGTTTAAATGCAATTTAAGGGCTACATAACAGGGACGACTACTCCAGATTGATGATCTTAATGCATCCTGTCACTGTATGCAGAAGCCTAAATTCTGCGGACAAGAAATTCTTACTCAAAAAAGTATTAAGCATTACACTGAATGCTTGGCAGTGTAAATATGTCAAGATTTACTACCCTAACTGAAGACAGCAGTTGTTAATTATTCTAGTTTTAACTCTTTTATGGCCATAGCAACAGAAGAATGGAGATGAAAAGTAGAAGACTGGTTTCTCCTCTATTCTGCCCCATGAACAAAACTATTTGGTGCTCATGGATGATCTATTCAAGATTTTACTCTCTTGAAAATTGAAGGGAGGGAAGGGAAAACACCATTCACTACTTTGTCAAAGCAAATAGAGTAGAAAAATCAAGTGGTAGCCATTTTGGTTTTATCTGAGAGTACAAGGAGAATGCTATTCTACACAACATCATATATGCTTTTATCAGTTTGAGATTTCCAGCAGGATAAGTATTCCTGCTCTACAGAGGTTCCCAAGGAGGTTAAAAATTTGTATGAGAGCAGATATTTTCCATTACATTGTTGCAGTGCATACTTCGGATGGAGCATGTGATTGGCACTTAGAGCAGCATTCTGGCATGGATCCTTGGATTTCTGCCAGGATCTTCTCACAGCCATGGTCTACGATAACTATCCTATACTTTTTGATAAATCTTCTTCCAAGGAGAATGAGAATTATTAGGAGCTAGGTAGAGAGTTTTATTAATTAGTGACTGTCATAGCAAGGCATACCACTGAGCTCTTATGGAACCACTATCTACTGCCCTTTTGTTTAACATTTGATATAAATCCACACATAAACATGTCCTTCAAATATATGAGATGATGATGATTTGATTTAGATCACTTCATTATTTAGTATAATTCAAGACATCATACATAATGCTCTTATTTCCTATTTTTCTCACAGTAACCTTGTGAAATGGGTTGGACTAAAAGAATGACTGGCCATTCAGCCTTCATGATTATTACCTGTCCTACTGCTTTCAGAGACAAAGACCAGGATCGAGAAATATCAAACATTTGAAGATAACTGTCATGGTAAAAGCTTATTGCTATTTATAGCCTAATTTCTACAATTAGTATGATCAATACTGGCTGCAGCATTCATTAGGCATGTTAGTATTAATTGTGTGACAGAAGTTAAAGCCTGAAATTATTATTGTGATTGTCTAACTGCTTTGACTGCATTTTTTTAATGGAAATTGCAACATTTGACTAGGCATACTAACTCTTTTCTTGCAATATAGAGAATTTTTTCTATGCTATTCTTACTCTTCAGGTAATTTAGACTCTTTGGTTATCCCTTCTGACATACTATAAAAACCTTATCCCAAGACAAAATCCTTGTGGGCTTCATTTATAGATTCAGTTTTTATCCATGACTGCCTTTTGAAAACAGATTTTCTTTGATGATAGATGTCAGCCATTGGACAATATTTCTCACCGTACTAATGATTTTTCTGTACAATACTGAAGGAAATAAGGTTAAATTCATGTGAGAAAATTGATGCCCCTTCCCCCTCTATTGCTAATATACTAAAGAATAAATTTTCCCAATTACATTAAGTTAAATATTAACAAGTTTGTTAACAACTTTTAAGTTAACTATGTTCTTTAAGTTATACTTAGGAGAAAATCTATCCTATTCATATTTAAGCACTAACGCACAAGCTAAAATCAAATATTATATATATTGCCACTTCACATTATTTATTATAGTCAATTTATTTGTCCTTTTTTTCAGAGGTTCACCCGGCATCCAAATAAATAAAATGCTGCTGTTTGTATGATGATAAATCACACCATCTGGCTTTTCATACAGTATTAAATTAGCAGTTTTTTGATTCAGCGTAGGGGCAGCTGTGCTTTTATTTTGTCAAATGTGATTTCAGTAAATGTGTCATAAGTGGAAGAAATTCATTCCACAAAATATCAGAGCAAATGTAATTACCCTTCACAATCTAATCTCCATTTTCTATTGTTTTTGGTACACCACCCTTCAGCTGTGAGCATGATGAAAATGAGCATTAAGCAACATAAGAGTCATGCACAGAAAATGAAAATGTCTGGGAAAATAAATAAAAATATTTCCCTGCTATGGAAATGACATCAAGGTAAGTGCCAAGCAGGTCCCCAAAAGAAACTATTTCTGGTGGGGGGGACACCACTGAATCAGTAGCGATAGCATGGGGGGGGAGCTATAAAGGTTCATAAAACATAGTGAGGTAGGACAATGTCCAGATACTCTTTCAGCTTTCATTAGAAAGCCAGAAACAGGGTTAGTTTTGCTGGTTTGATATACCAAGTGATATTTTCTACATATGTACAAAAGAGTTGGGGCTTGAGTCACAATGCTATGATGCTGCTAACATCAGTCTGCCACACAATTATCTCTGGGAGATGTTGTTTTGCATCATACAAGTGATGCAAATCTTTATTTGGACACTCTCAATTAATTTATTGTACATTTTATTTTAATTATTAAGTTATAATATAACAAACAAAGAAAATTAGAAAACAAACACTGGGAAGATACGAAAGGGGAAGGAGCAAAGTGTAGGGAAAAAAGGAAGGGAAAGAAAAGAGACAGTAAAATGTAACAAGGATCAAGTCTCAACTTTTAACTTTCACAGATAATTTAAATGGTCACTTCAATAGCAACATATCTGTCTAATCAGTAAATCCCAAACTCAAAGTTTCATATATATATTTTATCTTGAGCTCAAAATTGAGGAGTGGTTTTCAGGTACATACGAAAGTTTTTGTATTTTTCTCTTTAATTAAAACGCGCAATTTTACCATCTCTGCTAAGTCCATCAACTTTTGTAACCATTCTTCCGTTGTAGAAATCGTGGTGACCTTCCATTTTTGTGCGTAGAGTAACCTGCTGTCAATATATATAACATTAAAGTCTTTGTACATTAAACCCAAAAGAAATGTCTCTGGTTTGATCTCAAAACTAACTTTCAGGATCTCCTGTATTAGTTTATGAATCCTATTCCAATAAATTTTTGCTTTCTCACATGTCCACCATAGGTGATAAAAAGGTCCCTTCTTTGCTTCCACACTTCCAACATACATTTGAAATACATTTATACATTTTTGATAACTTATCTGGAGTTAGATGCCAATGGTAAGTTATCTTATAGAAAATCTCTTTTAAATTGTAGTTTAATATAAATTTCAAACCCTTCCTCCATATGTCCTCCCATTGTTAAAGCATTACATTGTAAATAAAATTCCTTGCTCACCAGATCATACATTGTTTCACATATTCATTTTCCACGTTTGATTTCAATAGCAGTTTATAGATCTTAGTAATACTATGGTCATCAATACCGCACAATAAGATTTCTATTTCAGTTTTGATGGGATCAGACCCATCTCAATTAATTTATCGTATGCTAGAAAGCAAGAAACTTTCTTGTAGAAAGTTATGCTACCCCATTCTTGCACAAAACAAATATTTCATCTGAAAATTAGCACTGTCAGAAAACAACAGATTTTTTTAAAAATCTACTTTTATTGTAGCATCATGCATGGTTAAACTGTTTAGGAAAGAAATATCACAGACACAAATTCTGCTCAAAAAACTGTGCATGATTTTTGCTTATATATAGTTTTCTAACTGCTCCAAATTAAAATTATACTTGTTTTATGAAAGTGTATGCTAATTTTATAAATCCACTATAAAAACTTCATAATGGCAATATATTTTTCTTATTAAAATTTCTCTGACAATTGTTTTTAGTTAAGTTCAGTATTGTGTGAAGTCTCTCATTTCATCACATTCTGAAGATGTTTAATATATTTGACTGCCATTGCCCATTTACAAGTTGTTCCTTATGTTATGCATGAATAATATCTTATTGAAGTGAACTTCCAAGAAAGTAATAATAAATATATAAAAAGAGATATTCTTATTGAAGTGTATCATATTACTTTCTGCATGTCTTCATGAGCAGCTTACAAAAACTGACAATTTGACAGACTCTTAAATTTTAACTCAAAATGATAACAACACATAAACCACATCCTAGACTTCTCTTTCACCCCCGCCTCTTTCTCTTTCACTCACACACACACAAACGCACACAGTTATGCATACACACAAACATATTTGGGTGAATACAGAGAAAATATAAGAAAAAAATCAAGAAAGTGTAAGGATTGTTGGATATGACCACATTATTAGCTGTTACGGTTGTTTATTTCATCATCAGTAGCATCATATTGGCTAACTCATAATAAAGGTAATAAAGGTTATAAAGATAAAGGTTTGCGGTCATAGGTATTTAACCTATGCTACTTAAAAAAATAAGAATCTTGCCTATTTCAGATAGCAATGTTTAAGCAATAAATGAACATTGTATATACATACAATGTTCATTTATTGCTTGAACATTACTATCTGAAATAGGCAAGATTCTTATTTTTTTAAGTCTCGTTTTGCTGTGATTGGCACCAGAAATGCTCTGTACAGAAGAACTTACTTTTAACTAATACCCTGTTTCCCCAAAAATGAGACCTAACTTAAAAATAAGACCTAGCATGATTTTTCAGGATGCTTGTAATATAAGCCCAACCTGCAAAATAATCCTTAGTTAAGATTGCTAGCCAGACAGATATATTTAGTACCGTATTTCTCCAAAAATAAGACCTAACTAGAAAATAAGTCCTAATGCATCTTTTGGAGCAAAAATTGATATAAGACTCGATCTTATTTTTGAGGAAACATGGTAGCAACCTCAAATGGCCAACAGATCAAACACATGTCATTGAAAAGGGTTGGCACCTACTCTATTCTGCTTTGTAATATAGTATACACATGTTCATAATATTTCTGTAACTGTGTGAATAATCATCTGGCTTACTGTGGATCTAAGCTATTGCACTTATTGGTAATTTTTTTTAGAAATGTCTCCATAAATGCATGAAGAATATGCAAAGAATTAGTCCTATGCAGAAAATGTTTTCCTTCAGTTTTTATTTTGGTTCATTCAATATGGTGAAGGATAATTTTCTTTTGAAGGATTTCAAAAATGTTTAGAGCAAGTGTGTGTGTGTGTGTGTGTGTGTGTGAGAGAGAGAGAGAGAGAGAGAGAGAGAGAGAGAGAGAGAGAGAGAGAGA
>JANHFO010006782.1:77589-88849 GCA_032468095.1 Pareas carinatus | reverse complement strand
AGATAGATAGATAGATAGATAGATAGATAGATAGATAGATAGATAGATAAATAAATAAATAGATAAATAAATAAATAGCAGTGATACAGATAAAATCACGATAATCTAAAACCTAAATGAAAATGGAAATTGTAGCAAGTTACATTGGGTGTTGAAAATTACTTTGGTTTATGTTTGATAGCATAAAAGAAAAAACTAATAGAGTGAATGTGACACAGTGTAAATGTTAAATATAGAGTTAATTTGGCTGATAATTAACCCTGGAATATTATGCTTTGGATGTTCTAAGGAAAACTAGCACAGTATAAGAAAGGGCGGGCAGAGGCATGGAATATAAAAATTTAGGTGAATAGCAATCAAGATACAGTTGACCGGTTTGGATTGCCACTTAAAATCTTTTCCCTCTGCTGTTATATTCAGTAAAGGCGGAAAGAGCAGGCTGCTAAATTCGACAGCACAGTCATTATCATCTGTTCATTTTATTTCTATTGCCAATTATCCTTAATTATTGGAAACTTTTTTCAGTATATAATGGTTGCTGAAATGTTAGTATGCTCATTAAATTGAAGCAGTAGTTCAAGAAATAGATTTTGATAAGCTTAGTTATGTTATTGCTTCCTATTCATAATGTTCAATCCTCTGTTAATTCTAAATTGACCCTCCCGCGATATTTACAGAGGAAGATTTTTCCTGTCTTTCCTCCAAATTTCTCCAATGCCAAAAGAAGCATAAAGCAAATAATTCCCCAGATCAAAGACTTACAAATCCAATTGGCTACCATAGTCATCAAGGGTCTCTGGATAAATGCTCAATGCCAGCAAGTAACCTTCAAGAAAGCAGATTGTGGTAGGAGCAGAGGCAAATGCATATTACCTCAATAAGAATGGTGTCATGTTACAGATCTCATTTTATTTTTCCTATTTTAGATATTTCAGTAAGAAAAAGATGCTTCTCAAGTAAAAGCACTACATGTAAATCAAAAAAGGAAATTAAACCAAACTTGACCTTCCAAGTCTTTTCTCTGACTTATCACTGTAATAGATGAATATGTTCAATTCCTTTTTGGGTGTAGGGGTGTCTAGGTTTGGTTTGTTACACTTTTATAACATGTTATAATGTTTGTATTAAGATGTTTCTGTTTTTTAATACGCTAAATAGGGCAAAGTTTTATCATTAGCAATTTTTGCAAATCAATTCCCCTTCATATTATAGTGCATCTATTTGAACTAGGAATATTATGGTTATGTATATTTGGAAGATTGGAGACTTTGAATAACTATTCATCTGAACAGGGAAAGTTTCAACACTTTCTACTGAAATGTGAACAAAATTTCAACCTAGCTATCTTCATTGCTCCATGTGGGTGAGATGGTAGCTTTTGATCTATTGTTACTTTCACCCAGAGAAAAAGAAAGGACAACAGGCAGTGCTCATGCCACAGTGAGAATAAGTTAGTAAGGGGAACACTTAATGAGCAGTTTCTTGGACTTTCCCCCTATGTAATTATGAGCAGATAGCAATAAATGCAAGAAAAATCAAATCTTTCCCTCCACATAGTGAATGGGAGAGGTTGCTACCAAAGGCAATGTTGATATGGAGTGAGGACAGTACTCTGAATACTTGCTCTGACCTAGAGACAGTTTTGAAAGCAACTAGAATAAAAATGTAGCATTTATCTCCTCTGTTTTGCTAAATTTTTACTGCCTGTCTACCTGCGAAAACTCTTAATTTGAGACCAGAGGAGAAAAGAGCATTGGTGATATATTTAACTACTTTTGATTTGCTGATCATGTGCGCAATTGCAATTCTTTTTTGCTTTCTTCTCCCTGGAAGGGGGAAAAAGTTAATCTTTCCAATTGTTTTTTACTCTAACCTATAAAAGAATAGGCTAACTGTAGGCTAACAAGTCCAATTTTACAATATTACTCCCTTAATTGTGCAGGCACCACGAGTCCAGTTATATTTGAGTGAGGTTAAAATTTACAGTTGAACTTCTGAATACCTAACAATTGGACCAAAGTGCCTTGCTATTTAGATTTGTCCATCACTAATCATTGCCTTCAGTAACAACTCTGGATTAGAAACCTGCTATCCAATTTTGCCATGACACAAAGTAAAGTCAAATTCAGCTTGCTTTTTATCTGCTACTCTGGTTCTGATGAAGTGACAGTAATAACAACTTATTTTTGTCAGTAAAATAAGTAGATATAATTATGCTTGCATTTGAAGTAAATTTTTATTTTAGTCCGTAAGAGTTTAGCTATCGTTCTATCATTAAAGTCAATAAAACTTGAGCAGCTAAAACTGTGTTGAAGCCTTTTCTGAGAATTGATACTACAGAAAGAAGATAGGTGAAGTAATAACATGCTTTTTTCCTTTTTTCTAAAGCTTAATGCCTATGAAATGAGCCAGATTGACAGGTCTTGAAGGAGAAGTTATCTGTTGTATTTATTCTGCAGTACATAAGTCAGGAAGCAGTAGTGAGCTTTTTCTATGTGTTCTGTCAGTAATATCTGACTTTTCCTATTACAGCATTCCATTTTCAAGTCTTCAAAAGAGTGAAAGCACTGGCTCCATTCCCTCTGACACATTCTCATCACTCTCCTGTTGAGGTGAACTACTGCTAGGACTGAAACGTGCAATTGTTTCTGTCAATGAAGGTTTTCACTGCAATTTAGAAGTAGAATTTTTCTATTTCAAATCATTCATCTATTGGTGTTGTGCACCGATTGAAGGCTCAAAAAATGCTTCATGGCATGAAAGGGTCCTTATTTTAGACTCTTTAAATAAAAAGCATTTTCCTGGGATTTTGTGGAACCTGTGGAAGTGAAGCCATCTCACCAAAGAATGGTTCTACATGCAAAAAATATCAGTACAAAGAAAAACACAGAAATAAAACCAAACCAAGAGACCAAAAAAAATCAAATGAATGCTACAGTGGAATCCTTTCCTATACCAAAACATCTTTTTTCCATTTAAATCCAAAACACTGCATAACCCTAGGTCTAGAAGGAAGTCACTTTGTATGTTCTTGAAGACTAAGTTACACTAGTACTAGGCTCTGCAGAAAATATCTGCCTTGACATTGTCTAGATGAATGTCCATATGATTTGCACAACAAAATATTCAAAACCAATTCTCAGCATTCCGTGGTTCATTTCCTCTCTCCCCCTTAATCCTTAACTAGAACATTAAGAAGCCAAGAAGTAGCTACATGGAGACCACTTGAAAGTAGTATCCAAATTTTCAAGTATACTTCCCAGAGACTGTCTCTGGTACCACAGCCTGGGGACCTTTTCAGCTTCAGTTACAGGATAGATTTTATGATTCATTCAGATCTCTGAAACTAATTTGTACCTGGTTATAGTTTTTCTCTTCACTTTGGGGTTCTGTAGTTAAATTCTGTTGATTATTCCTTATTAGTTGTTATAAATCAATTCAAAATACTATGTTTTACATTGGCATACAAATTAAAGAAATGTCGTGAGCTCAGAGGGAGTGGAGTGGCATTTTAAAAAGATAATACATGTCTTATTATCATTCATTTATCAATTTCATTCAATACTGAGGTGTGAATGTAGTCTTATGAAGACTATGTGAGCAATATGTTTCTTTTCATATGAGCTCTGCAGAGAAACATGAAATAAAGGAAAATTGCCAGAATACCTAAACAATTATTAATAAAATCCTTCCCTTCTCCTCCATGTACTACTTCTTACTTGAAAGGCTATAAGAAACTCCAGTTGATTCTTTTTTTATCTTAGACAATAGGCAAAATATTTATGTGATCTGAAAAGAAACCAGAGCACATGCAGGTTAGATAACTAAACTAAGGAGTAATGTGGCAGTACTTGTTTGAAATATTAAAAACTAAATTAAGAATTGATTCTCAGATGATCAGGAGGGCTAGAAATAGACTAAGATAATATCTTTGTTTTAGAAGAAAGAAGAGAAAATAGTCTGACAAGTAGAATTTCCTGATGAATATTTAAAGCGTCATTTTGACATGCAGCACCATATCCTCATTTTTTTTTAAAAAAGGAGTTATTTTTATTTCTTTGAAAGTTATGAATGTAATATAGCAACCAACTTCTTGGGTCTCTTTTTCAAATGAAATGTTTATATTCTATTCATGGTAATGCAATTTTACAACTGTTCATTAGAAATGGATAATCTGTAGCTCTCTGGATGCTTTTAAATGATAACTTCTAGCACTTTCCACTGTTCCCAAGACTGCTTAAGGATGCTGAGAGTAATGGTTTCAAAACATCTGGAAGTCACCAGTTGTCCTCTCTTGAGTTATATTCTCACTTTTCTAGCTCTGATATATGTTTTCTTATATTTGTACATAAACTACATCTGTCTCTTTAATAAATCTGAAAAAACAGCAGTAATTATTCAGGCTTCTTATTTTATGGGATCTGCATACTTCCTCCATATTTTATGAAGCTAGTGCTGGAAAAACCCAACACCTGTTTCAATATTCTTTACTTTTCTGGAAGTTCCCATCTCTCATGAAACAGGCCATACTAGGCAACTATAGTTGGCTTAGTACAAATTAAGTAATGACTGAATAAACCAGATATGGAGAAAAAGAAAACCAATCAGCGTGCTGAGAGTACTGTAAGAGATGTTGAACCTACAAGCAAAATAGATAATTTTCAGAAGCCATTTGTACATGTCTCTGATTTAAAATCCTGTGTAAGTCCTCCCCCTCATCTAATTTTAGACACTCACATGCCACCTATTCAGGAATATAAATTTGGAAAATGATATTTGACCTTTCCTCATTGACATATCAGATTTCTCCTTTATGAAAAATCCACATTTGTAACTATTAGGCTTCTATATCATATGTCATTTAAGTTATTTGGAGTTAGACAACAGTTTGATGTCTAGTCACTGTGGATTAACAAATTCAGAGTACATTCAAAGAAAATGGTCAAAAGCTTACAATATATTACAGTATATGAAAGTATCTATTAAATTGACATAAGTGTTCCCCAGATCCCAAGGTCATAAGGCTAAATGCTAATGAAATAGGATTTCAATATGCAAGTTACTTGATCCACATGAGCAAATCTAGGAGATTTAGGAAATTGGTATGTGAATAGTTCTTCCATGGCAATTCTCCACACATAAGAAAAAAAGAAAAACTAGGAGAGCTCATCCAGAAGATTCTAATTCAGATCAATAAAGACAATGGGGTTTATTAAGTAAATAATAATCCCTCACAGGCATTAAATTACGAATTTATGAAGAAGTGGAATTTGTTTATATCATATGAAATGTTATTCATGATATATATAAATAATTTTGTTTATCTGTACTTTCAAATGCAATGTTGTTTTCTAAAGCTGACAGGAAATTATAATAAATGAGAGCGTAAATTCTGATGCAACAAATGTTTCACCAGATGGTTTAGCTTGCAACCATTTTTACCTTTTTAAAAATTCTAGAAAGCAATTCTTACTTTGAAATGTAGCATTCTTTAGACAATTATCACTTAATATTTTACCTGTCAGGTAATGAACAATATGGTTTTTATATATTTACCTACTTCCTTTCCATGTATGTATTTATATACATATACTTTGTAATTTTCTTTTGATTTTTGTTTTTCTCTATAAGTTTCCCTAGCTTAGTTTAATTGGAATGAGTATCTCCTATTTAGATTTTGTTAAACAAATACCATTTCAGAAAGGAACAATAGGTATTGTCAACATCTGTTAAACAGAAGAGAACTGAAATTTGCAAATTACCATTCTAGTTAAACATTAGCTATTTTTAGTAAATAATATATGCAACATTTTATAATGTTGAGAAACAACTATCTTACCATGTTAATTTGTTTGCTTGGAAAAAATATTTAACAATTAAAGGACTAATAAATTTATTATAAAATAAGCTTTTGTGGATTGCAGTCCTCTTCCTGATATATATCAGTTTGTTCAAAAGTCCTTAAAATGTAACAATAAATTGTTTGGTCCATATTTTAAAGTGGGAAGAAAGTTAAATATTCATGGCTTAGACCATAAGGAAGTTTGTAGGGAATTTTGTATTTTTTCACACATTGTTAAAATATGATTTGAGTCTTGATTGATTGGTTTGTTTGATGATCCATTAGATGTTTTCATCCATCTCAGAAGGTGTCTCTAATACCAAAGGACAAGGTGTTACTATTTTGTTTATTCTGTTTTCCATATAATGTCATACAATTCTGATCTTTGTAGATATAGTTACAACACAGCAGAATAGAATAGAATAGAATAGAATAGAATAGAATAGAATAGAATAGAATAGAATAGAATAGAATAGAATAGAATAGAAAGGGATCTTGGATTTCTTCTATTCCAGCCCTGCTCAAGGCAACTTTGAAGGCAGGCTGTTCCACTGGTTAATTGTTCTCACTGTTAGGAGGTTTCTCCTTAATTCCAGATGGCTTTTCTTCTTGATTTGTTTCCAGCTATTGTTTCTTGTCCTGCCCCCTGGTGCTTTGAAGAATAATTTGATCTCCTTTTCTTTGTGGCAGCTCCTCAAACAGTGGAATACTATCATGTCACCTCTAGTCCTTCCTTTCGCTAGACTAACCAAACCCAAATTCTGCAACCATTCTTTATATGTTTTAGTCTTAAGACCCGTGATCATCTTAGTTGCTCTTCTCTGCAATCAACATCTTTTTTTGTAGTGTGGTGACCAAAGCTGGATGCAGTATTCCTGGTATGGTCTTACTAAGGTTTTATAAAGGGGTTCTAATACTTCACGTGATTTTGATTCTAAGCCTCTGTTTACGCAATCCAGGATACATTAGCTTTCCTTTACTACTGTGGCACACTGCTGGCTTAGATATCTGAATATCTGAATAAAAGATATCATAATATCTCTTCCATCATTGCATTCCATTATCCTGTAACAAGAGATAGTTGCAATGTATTTTTTGCTGGTTCCTTTACTGTTGATGTTGATTCTTAAAAGCAAAAGCATACATTAAATCAATCAGAAATTGAATCATTGTGCTAAGTACGTTTATAAGAGCTGTAACAATGGTGATTCTAGAATCTGCTCCTGGGAGATATATCAAATGAATTTTGCTCAATATTTTTGTTCCCTGTGTTTAATATCCTTTTGAAATGGAATTGTTCCACCACAACATGACATAAGCAATAGTATTGGAAGGAGTGATTAATAAGCTGGTAGAAAAATTAACAGGTGCCATTGAACAATTTCATTTTTGTCATCTTACCCTTACCCGTCTTATCCTGTTTTTATTCCTGGTTCAGTAAAGAGAATTATGTAATAAAATTAATGTAAGATCCGGAGATCTCATTCCTTTCCCAATTATGAGAATAAGTGAGAGAAATTCAAATGAGCTAGCGGGTTGGCCTTAACAACTAATTGTTCCAGCAAAATGGAGTACCAGATTTCCAGGCCAACCTTTGCAAAATATATGATTACGCCTTCCCTTCCCTCCCTTCTTCCTGTTTTGTCCACTGAGTATTACATACTGCTTTTGTCTGTCTATCATCAGACAGACCATTTCGCAATATCCTCTGAATAAAGTTGTTATTAAAAGCCACCAACCCATTATCAGTGAACTAAAACAAGAAATTTTGATGCTCACTCCTGGTGAAACAGTCACACCAGAAAGAGTGGCTTTCAGTCTAATAGCATTTGGTTCAAGATCTAGAATACATCACTGCTATTATTCAATTTAAAGTCCTGATTTTCCCAATCCACTTATTATTTTGAATGGTGTCCCTCTGATGTCTTCATGTTTTACGGTCATAGATCTGTATTCTACTTTCTTTTCAGTAATCCCCCCCCCTTACAATATATATACATATATTGCTTTAATCTTCAATATGGAGCGCTCACTTAGACCAGAATCCTTCAAAGGGACTACAAAGAGAGTCCCACGTCTGCACTCCATGCTGCTTTCATGTAAAATTGTACTTTCATATTAAACAGGCAGTCCTTGGCTTACGACCATAATTGAGCCCAAATTTTTTATTGCTAAGTGAGACAGTTATGAAGTGAGTTTTGCCTCATTTTACAACCTTTGTTGCCACAATTGTTAAGTGAATCACTGCAGTTGTTAAGTTAGTAACATGATTCTTAAGTGAATCTGCCTTGTCTATTTACTTTGTTGAATGTCACAAAATGTGATCACATGACACTGCAGCCATCATAAATATGAGTCAGTTGCCAAGCATCTGAATTTTAATCATGTGCCTATGGGAGTGTTGTAACGGTCTAAAGCAGTGGTTCCCAAAGTGGGCACTACTGCCCCCTAGGGGACGGTGGGATGGCTTAGGGGGGTGATAAGAGGCAAGGCAGGCAGGGAACACTCAGAGACAAGGGGGGCATCCGGGAAGCGCTAAGAGGCAGGGGGCTCTAAGAGGTAGGGGGCCACTGCCCAGAAGGCGCAGGGGCAATTTTACTGAGTTTGCTAAGTTACTAGTTACTAAGGTTCTTGATAAATGACTATCAGACTTTGAAAGTCAGACCTGGTGTCATTGAATCATGTTCAACAATTTTGTTGAATTAATTGTACAATCAATTGTTACAGTTTTGAATTTTACTGTTGCTATTTTCCTTAGTTGGTTGTGCAAACTGCTAGTTCGAATAATGCTATTTATAGTGGGTCTGGGGTGGGGGACACTATGGGTGGATTTGTAGCACCAAGGGGGCGGTAGACTGAAAACGTTTGGGAACCTCTTGTCTAAAGTGTGAAAAATGATTACAAGTGACCTTTTTCAGTGCCATTGTAACTCTGCACAGTCACTAAATGAATTGTTGTAAGTCAAGGACTACTGGTGAATTTTTTCCCTGGGACTATGTGATAAAGATGCTTGTGTTGAAGATTCTCTTTCCATTATTCTCCATTTAGCAGATAATGTACATAGAACTAATCTTTAAAAATAACAACTTTGTTAATGTCAAGTTCTGTATTTCATTTCATTTCACAAAATGAGTATCAATTGTTTCCGCCTGAGTACAATCTTTTGCATTTACTATCTTCTAGAAATGTTTTTTAAAAAGATTCATTTTCTAAGCATGGCTGAATTTTGTTGTTTCTGAATTATCAATTTTGTTTCTCAGATTCAATTACCATTTCTTCTTCAGACAGATAGGTCGGATACTTCTACTTCAGGCCACTCTATTTTTGTCAGCTGAAGAAGGTACTGACTTCTACTCCTCTCATTGACCTCCTTGATTGTTCTTTATCATTTACCTCCTTTTGTCACAAACACAATGATACAGCTTCTGATGTTCTTGTTGATGGTGACTATCTTTATCCAGTGACATGCTTTCAATTACAAAGTTGATCCAGCCGCAGCCGCATTTCTGTGCTGCCTTTGTTCTGTTGAAGCTCCTGTTTATTTTAACTTTGATTTTAAATTAAAATTGAATTTTAAATTGACAAATCCACTGAGTTTATGGGCTACGCTCTCACTATTTCCCCTACAGGAGTGGGTCTTCTGCCTCACTGCACTTGTCTCTCCAGTAGCTGAGCAAATTGGAAGTGGGACCTCTTAGTTATTCAAATGTTAATGTGTCCATGGTTTTTTTCTCTTTATCCCCTCCTCCCTTTTATACTTTTCCTCCCCCTGCTGGAAAAAAAAATTATCTTCTTTTAACTGTTGCTGAACTTCCCCCCGATATTCAGGAAATTCTCATTGCAAATGCAGAGCCTTCTAAAGATACTCCTGATGAGAATCGTGTTTCTAGATATGCAACATGTATCCCTTTTGAATGCGCTGAGTGTATTTGCCTCCTGCTGTCTGCTTGTCCTGCTTCAAGTTGCCAAGTTACACAATGTGATTTGAGCTTGTCTTGTAGCCTCTGTTAATATTTATGCTGACAGCCGTCATTGTTTAAGCACTGTACATGACTATGGCCAATTTTAATGACACCATGGGTTTCTCACATCTTCTGCTTCTCAGATTCAGAATGCTCTCTTTGTTTCCACTTGATGCTATTCTTCTGCCCTCTGCTGTTGCTGTGACTAAAGTAAAAGGCCATTCTTGCTTGGTAATGAATCTGATGATTTTGTGCAAAGCATGCTATTCTCCAGTGTCTTGACATTTCTATAGAATCTCTTTTATCGCTCGGTTTTCTGCTCAAAAACTGGATCTCTCCACTACAGACTAGTTTCAAGTAGATGTTTTGATAGCTTCATAAAACTCTTAAAGTTATTTATCGTGAATTGTTTCTTCCCTATGGCTTGCTTAGTTCATTCTAATGAGTAGAAATAGCAATAGCAGTTAGACTTATATACAGCTTCACAGTGCTTTATAGCCCTCTCGAAGTGGTTTTACAGAAATCAACATATTGCCCCCAACAATCTGGGTCCTCGTTTGATTGACCTCAGAAGGATGGAAGGCTGAATCAACTGGGACTCGAACTGCTGAACTTACTAGCAGCCGACTGTTAACAGAAGTAGAATGCAATACTGCACTCTAACCACTTTGCCACTACAGCTCCTAAACGGAGTAAAGGGAGAATGTGAAATGAAATTAAAGATATTGGAGAGATAACTGGAATCACACCCACTCTGAATGTCTACAACACCCTGTTTGGAAGCCTTTATGACCCCACTATCTCCCTTTTCTTGAAGGACCTTTTTGAATGTTCAAATGATTTTCATTGAAATGACACCTACCAAGATTATAGCAATTTACTTGTAGGTTTAGCACTGTGGCTAAGAAACTGATAGAAAATCAGTCCCTAACAGAAAAAAGTATACATTTTGTTAAACCCATTAGTATCATAATGGCAAAGGCATTTCATATTTGATTTCTGATTTTCTTGTGTTTATCTCACAGGGAATTCAGGAAACATTGTAGGAGAAGGAGAGGCAGAGCCTGGGAGAGGAGTCAAGAAAGGAATCAGCCTGGAGTTTTTACATTTCCACAAGTGGCCCTTGTCCAGCTCCCTTGAATTCCATTAACTCTTATCTAGTACCAATTTAGTGCTGATCATTAGTTGATAGAGTCTTGTGTGTAGGCATAAACAATAAATCACCTTAACTGGAATTTAATTTTTGGTCCTGATTCTTTGTGCTGAACAAATACTATTCAATAGAACTAGGGAAGTGTTATTGGATGTAGAGGTAGAAACCAAAGAAATCCACCACTGCTCAACAGTCAATATCTACTTTTTATCAAGCAGGCCATGATTATTTATTTATTTATTTGTTTGTTTGTTTAAATTTATATACCGCCCTTCTCCTGAAGGACTCAGGGCGGTGTACAGA
>JANHFO010006781.1:45468-57327 GCA_032468095.1 Pareas carinatus | reverse complement strand
GTCTTAATTGTTTTTTATACGGCTGTGCACCGCCCTAGATCCCTTCGGGGAGAAGGGTGGTATAAAAATACAAACAAACAAACAAACAAACAAACAAACAAACAAATAAACAAATAAATAAATAATAAATGAATAAGTTAATCAGTCCCCACAATGTCTGGCATGAAATATCTGCCCATAGAAATTAGTTCTTTATTCCTGTAAATTATGTTCTTAACTTGGAATTACAATGTTTGCAATTTATTAAGGAGAGTTATTAGGACACAAGAAAACTTTTCACTGCTAATTATAAAGCTGTATTAGCTTAGTATTTGATACAATGTTTAATTTTACATACAAATATCTTCTGAAAATTACAACTCCTACATCAACTATAAATCACTGAAAGGAAGTTTGCAATCAACTTTTTCTATGATACTATTTACTCTGATTACTTCCTAACAGATATTACATAATTTAGTGTCCAATAAATTATAAGCATTATAATTAAAATATACATGGCTGCTGAGATAATGCATCACATTAAGAACACTCCACTATTAATTATTTTCCATAATTTAAAGCTAAATTCCAGGAATAGCAATTAGTTCCCAGAGTGGGCTTTTGACAGCAATTAGTTCTAAATGGCCCTGCCTTCTTGTAATAAAAACAATCTGAGGCAGGGTTGTCTTTTCTTACCAGATTTAAATATTTTCCTGACTGATCTATTTGAGAGAAACATCTCAAGATCTCCTGAATAAAGATAATAAATCTGCAAGTAAAACCAAATCTCCAGGAACAGTCTACTATCCACTTTTTGAAGGATTGGTACAAGAAAGAAAAAGGCATAAAACTGTATTATATTCAAAATGCACTGGAAGGATATAAAACTGAAATAATAGAACATGTTAAGAATCATACAAACACCAAAAGTCTCTTTAAATGCATATGTTATGAACAGATTCATTCTCTTATAGTTTAAAGGGATTTATCTCGGTTTTAATGTAAAAAAATGGTCAAAACATATTTTATTCAGTTGATAATACAAAATAACTATTCTCTTTTCACTTTAGCTTCTGACACCCTACTAAGAGAGAAAAGATTGTTCTTGGTTCCCAAAATACATTTTTCTATCTTTTGACTCAAGATCAAGGTGTGCTTCTTTAAATCAAACTTCATTCCCCCCCCCCAAAAAAAAATCAGACCACAAGTCGTTCAGCTGTTCTCATTATAAGTTTCTTCAGATTCACGTATTTTCCTGGAGTCTCGAAAAATTGGAAATTAGTACACCATACGCTAAATAAATATGTATTGTTATGGGAATATGTTAGTCCATTAGATAGACGTTTTAAGTAAATAACTGTAAACATTTCAGGAGAAAAGCAAAGTATTTTTATGTCCGCAGTTTTTACACTATTAATGTAAAGTTACTTGGCTGACCGGGAAATGCACTCTGCAGCAGCTCGGAGCTGCTCTTCTCCCTGGGCTGTCACACTTTGCTCCAGGATTGTGCTCCGCCACACACCAGATCTGAGCCCTAACTTTAATCAGAGCTGGATCTGAACGCAGTAAAATAGCTGAGAAAGATCTTGGGAGGCGCGGCACACCTTTTCCTCGCTCCGGGATACCCGGCCCGGCAGGCACTTCACTTACCCAATTTTTTGAATGCGCGGTGCCCCGAGATTTTGGCAGTTCCTCCATGATGATGGGTAGAGAGCTGCTGCTGCTGGCGACTTCTTTCCGAGCGGGACTTTTTCCATTTTCCGCAAAACATGGCTGAGATTACCGGCTCCCCTACCGCCCCCGTTTGGGACTGAGGAAACCCTTTTATCGTCTTGCCGCTCCACTTGCAGGACAGCCCTACCCTCTAGAAGTTATGCTCGCCCAGCCTCCTTTGTGACTCCCCGCTGCCGGGCGCAGATTGGAGGAGCAGAGTTTGCCAGGAATTCTCAAATTACAGCCGAGGCAAGAGGTTTAACTCTTGCCCGCCCTCCGACTGTCTGACTGGAGAATCCGCGCGCAGCCTCCCCTAGCGTCCGGGGAAATCGATAGTGCGCGCCCCGACGCCACCCAAGAAGCAATCCTCTTGAATTTCGGGGAGCAAGAAGAGCAACAAATAAACCATGATGGGCTGACTTGCGCTCTCCTAAAGTATTGGTAATTTTTGCATTAAATTTGTAAAATTGGGAGGGGGGCTACTCCAAAAGTACTTAAGCTGCAGGATTCCCCCACCCCCTTGCCGCAGTGCTACTTCAACACACTTTCCTCTTCATGAAACAACATCCCTTCCTTTGATATGGAAAATAAGGCCACAGCACAAGCCTGGAAGAAAGGGAGTGCAGTTTAAATAGATGACACTGTTTACCATATTTTACTATAAAGAAAATATCGTTCATGGAGAAAACAACTTGAGTGACACATTCAAACAGACTTGTGTAATACATGGTCTGGATTTCCCTACATATTAGACAAGTGTTTTTCAAACTTTGTAACTTTCAGATGTGTGAATTTCCAATTCCCAGCCGTTCTAGGGTTAGTTTGAAAAATACTGCATCAAGGTTGCTTAATTTGTGGCTTGGAATATTGGCTGAATGCAACCAATAAAATGAACACATGATACAATATGTTGGGCGACTATGTAAATTACAGTAAATCATGGTTTATATACTAGGCAGCATGAATCCAACCATCAGCAGGTACAGAGGAAAAGACCACCAGAAGAGAACTATCAGACTAAGCAACATTATACATAGAAAAAATCAGCACTCTCAAATCAGAAAGAGCTGTATACCCCTCCACACATCCCTGTGAGAAACTCTAGGAGACTTCCTACCCAGTTTATTTCATCTTTTAAAAGGGTAAAAATCCATTTCTTCCAGCACACTCTAAACCAGTGATCACCAACTTTTTGGACCTCAGGGACCACTAACTTCATAATTTTAATCTCGCAGACTGCTAATATGAATTTTTTAAAAAGATGCATACATTTGTAAAATAATGATCAGAGAGCTTTCATTTTATTAATATAAAAGGCACCTATTTAATATGACCAAATTTATAAAGCTTATTTAATTATAACAAAATCATAAATGCTTATTTAATCATAACAAACTCTTTAAAGGTTATTTAATTGTAGCAAAATTATTAAAGTTAGTTTACTTATTACAAAATAATTGTAAGTATTACACATTTTAGTGTGATATTTGTTCCTGCTTGACAGAGAGCGAGCTAGAGACAGACAGAGACAGACAGACAGACAGACACACTCACTCACACACACACACACACAGAGAAAGACAGAGAGAGACAGAGACAGAGAGAGAGAAAATGAGAGACAGAGACAGACACAGAGAGAGAGAGAATGAGAGAGAATGAAAGAGACACAGGGAAAGGGAGAGAGAGACAGAATGAGAGACAGACACACAGAGAGAAAGACACACACACAGAGGAACCATACAACTATATAAAAAATTAAAACAATATCCGCATTTTCCTGCAGACCACCAAAATTTTCTCGCGGCCCACAGGGTGGCAATCACTACTCTAAATGAATATAATCAGAGGAGGTTTCACAGATTTGTACTTTGCAAACTTCTACAGCTCCCATCTAAGTACAATGCAAACGCATGAAGGATTCCATTTTTTAAGGTTGATTCTAAGTACAGATGTTGAATACCACTGAGTCCAGGACACATTCAGTCAAAGGTAAGATTTTCATTCATGTATCTTGACACACTCTATTTTACAAATGAATTTTGTCCACACAGGGCAACAGCGCCATCTTGAGGCCAAAGACATTTATCTCCCAGTTTTGACCCATATTTATCTGGCTTTCAGAACAATTTATTATAATAGTCATGGAAAACAAAGAAGGATGTAGACAGTGAACACTGTCAAGTAAGATATCACAAGACCAAATATCCCAATCAAGAATATGAACAAATAGAGGCAAACAATAACATAAGATGTTAAGATGGATTTTAGAAAGGTCAGGAAAACAATTACAGGAAAATTAAATAAAATTATGCAAGAGAAATAGTGTAAGAGTTCTAAGAGAGTGAAGTGTTAGAAGAAAATGGGAAATTGTACTTATAACTTCTGTGAAGAGTATAGGAAGCCAATCCTGTATTTCTTTTTTCTTTCTTTTCCTCAACTTTTTTCCTTGTTTTATTATTTATTTATATCCTGCCTTTATTATTTTTACAAATAACTCCAGGCAGTGAAGAACACTTCTTTCTCCTACTATTTTTCCTCACAACAACAACCCTGTGAGATGAGTAGGGTTGAGAGTGTTTGACCCAAAGTCATCCAGTTGGCTTCATGGCTAAGGTGGCATCTGAACTCAAAGTGGCCTGCTATCTAGCCTGGTACCTAATCACTAGATCAAACTGGCTCTTTTTGCTTCCTCTTTTTTCTTTCTTACTTTACATTAGTTTGCACTGGTTTTTAAAGGTTTTACTAAACGTTCAATAAAAGTTACATGTTTTAAAAAAGTAAAATATTCCCCAAACCTTTACAAGCAGAATTATAGAATGACAGAAACATTTGTAAGAAAACAGTATCAAGGAGCCAGTTCCAATAGAAAAGAAGTACAAAAGGCAATAAATCAACTGTCATGTAGGAGAGCAACAGGCACAGATGAAATGGCACTTTGAAGCATCATAAGAATAAGCAGTCTATGGGTTAAAAACTCTTGTCAACAAATGCAGAAGATTCGTTTGAGTGGAAAATAAGCATCTATATGTATGAATATATGTAGGATATATTAAAAGTTTTCGTTGATTTTTTTCTATAAGAAAAACATGAAAATGATATTGAACTAAATAATGTTCAAATATAAGTCAAATGAGTAAAAAAGTGTTTAGAAGAAGATGACAGACAATTTGAAGATTTAATGTAATTTATATAATAAATTGTCTACCAGACCTGATTTTTAGAACACCGTATACCTATACCACCCTATCTATACCAACTTAAGAGGATTTTAAAATATATCAAACTTTGCACTATTTCTTCACACAATATATAACATGTATGCAAGATGCAATGCCAAATGCACAACTCCCGATTTCAGAAAAAATTGAGAGACACAAAATAAGGTAGCTAGTATAATATACCTATAGATAATAAAAAGAGCAAAAGAGAATTTGCCTTTTTGTCTTCAACTGTTCAGATCATGCCACTACAAGACACATAATAGGACAATATGCGCCAAAAGATCTGCATAATAGACAATATGTTATTGAATGGATAAACAAAGTGCTTCACAATGGGGAAGGAAATGAGACAACAATACATACCATATTGTCAATATTGCCTCTTATTTAACTAGTATGGTGAATATATTACATAGCAGGATATGAAGAAACTATATCAATTCAAAATCAGAAGTCAGTTCAGTACAGTATTTTTTGTTTTGATCATGACTATCCAACCAACACACACACACACACACACACACACACACACACTTATATATTAGATTTATATTTTAATTATTTGCCTGTGGATATAGTCATGAAATTTTTGTTGCTTTCTGAGAAACATCTCAATAGCATCCAGTATGCCTATATCTTTAGAAAAATATTGTTCACACTGCATATTTGCTTTTATATAGCAAAAAAAATCTGTCTTTAAGAGTTTGTATCATCTGCGTAGCTCAAATTATTTATATTTCTTCTCCCAATCTTCATTGCAATATCAGGCAGTTCCATATCTAATTTCGGCATGATCACTTCAGCATACAGATTGAGCAAAAAAGGTGATATACATTCCTGTCTAACTCCATTACTGATTCTGAACCAATCTCTATTGCCATAAAGCGTTCTCGATGTTGCCTTCTGATAAGTGTACGATGATCTGATGAGTCCGATCAAGTGGATTGGGACACCAAAATCCTGCAAAGCCATCTACAGCTTATTGTGTTCTACAGTCAAAAGCCTTTCTGTAATTCGCAAAGCACATATAAAGATCCTTTTGATATTCATGAGCCTTTCCCACAATCCATGTAATATTAGTAATCTGATCTCAAGTGTTACACCCTTTTCTAAATCCAGCTTGTGCATCAGGTAAGTCTTGATCTGTAGCCTGTTTAATAATTTTTAACATAACCTTGCTTGCATGAGAAATCAATGCAATCATGGAATAGTTGGATCAGTCTCTGGCATTGTCTTTCTTTACTTATGGGATAAAAACAGATATTTTCCAGTCCTGAGGCCACTGAGATGAAGACCATATCTCTTGACACCAGGCAGTGATGTTGTTAATTGGTACTGGTCTTAGTAATTCCACAGCTATTCCATCAATACCTGGGGATTTCCAGTTCAGCAATTTCCCCATGGCCAATTCTACTTCTTTCAAGATGTTTGGTTCTTTATTAATTGGGCTGTCATTGTTGTCATCTTGATGGTAAGTCAAACTGCTGTAGAGTGCTTCTGTATATTTTCCCCATCCATTCTTGATCTTCTGCTGATCACTTAGTACATTCCGTTTACCAGTTTCTTGCTGTGCTGAAAAGCTGGATCGCATCAATTTCACAATGGAAAAATGATCTTAGTAAGTTCCTTCCTATTAGCTTCTTCCAGATGTTGACACTGCTCCTCCCACTGCCTAATTTTGTCTTTCCTGGCTTCGCATTGAAAAGCTGCATTTAGCTTTTTAACTTCTTTCTTATTATCTTTGGTTTGGTTGCCCTCCACTGATCAGCTATTTTGATGGTGTCATCAGATCAGAATGGGACAAATTGGCACAGCCATTTGGGTGTAGCCAGCTGGCAGTGGTCCCCTTGCCATCACCAAGTTGCCTCTGCCAACTCATTGCCACCAAGTTGTTGCAGGACAGGGGCAAGTTGCTGCCAGGATGCACCAAGTTGGCCTAGACCCTCATTAGATAGCTACTTGTTTGTCCTCTTTGGTTGCAGTCTTTTGGATGCAGTCAACAACTACATTTCAATGGATCTCTCTGTTAAAGTACTGAAGTTTTCAGATGATACAACGGCGATTGGTCTCATTCGCTATGATGATGAATCTGCATACAAAGGGGAAGTTGAACAAGTGGGTCTGTGGTGCAGTCAGAGCAATCTTGAACTCTATACACTCAAAATTGTAGAGATGATAGTAGATTTTAGGTGAACCCCTCCTATTCTAACACCTCTTACAATACTAGATGACACAAGTTTCTAGGTTCTATAATTTCTCAGGACTTAAAATGGACACCTAACATAAAAAATGTCATAAAAAAGCACAACAAAGAATTTTCTTCCTGCACCAACTTAGAAAGCTCAGACTGCCCAAGGAGCTGCTGAAACAGTTCTACAAAGGAATGTTCCAATTATGATATAACTTTTGTCATTGGCACCATAACTTGTTGGACTTCCTCAAGGCTTTCATCCAACGACGTCATAAAAACCCTGTCTACTAAAAGCTAGTCCTTGCTCTTCTCCAGTAGCTTGCAGGCTACCTTCCAGCCTGGAGGGTCCACTGTTGGTTGTCCATATCTGAGTCATGCCATAAAGTGTTTTGGTGAGATTTTTTTTCAGGATAGTTCAGCTTTGCTTTCCCTAACTCACCCCATCCCAGACTTAGGACTAGCATATGACTGATGAATCAAACATATGGCTGAGTTAATAAAAGCTTCAAAGTCATTTTAAATCATTTTAAAAATTAAAACACAATTTGTTAAAATGTAAAAAATTAAAAAACAAAAACAAAAAATGGACTGAGAAGTCCCCATGAATTTCTGCCTCATGATTTCTTCGCTATGTTTTATCTTCAATTCATATATTTCAGAGAAAATAAAATTAGAGCCAATATAGTGCAATTCCTGGGCAACAGCTGACAGTCTCTCTCTTGACTTTGTGCCTCCTTTTAATTATCCTCATTGATACTCTTGCCCTGTTACTAATAAAGATACCATCAGTTATTTTTTTAATACAGCTGCCATTGCAATGTTGCAAAATATGGATGGTCAAAAAAGATACAGAACACTAGTCCTTCTGTGCCACTTAGTAGTCTCTGAAGTTTTGTAGAAGATAAGGTGGCCCCAGAGTTCAGATGCTTCTATTTTAATACGAGGGCAATTTGAAAAAAACCCTTCACTTGGTAATCAATGACAGACACTCGCAGAGACAGAACTTTCATTATATACATTAGAAAACTACAACATTACATTATTTTTAAACATAATTCAAATTGAGGCACTTGTCATAACATTTTACAAGGTTTGAAATTCCTTCTGCAAAGAAATCTCACTCCAGGGATTGAAGCCAGAAGGTGGTAGTCACTCGGTGCCAAATCTGAGCTATAGAGGGAATGATAAAAACATCCTAATGGAACTGTTCCAAAGTTCTTGGGTGTGTCTAGCAGTGTGTGGGCAAGCATTATCGTGAACCAACACCACAACAGATGTCAGCATGTGTCACACTGCTTCAACGATGACAATGCACTTCACAATGCTGTTACAGGATGGCTTCATTCTCAAGAGGGAGATTTCTTTGCAGAAGGAATTTCAAACTTTGTAAGACATTATGAAAAGTGCCTCAATTCGAATGGCAATTATGTCAAAAAGTAATGTAATGCTGTAGTTTTCGAATGTGTATAATAAAAGTTCTGTATCTGTGAGTGTCTGTCATTGATAACCAAATGGAGGTTTTTTTTGGAATTGCCCTAGTATTAAAATGTTAATCTACTGGCTGGTTTTAATGTCTATTTTGTTAAAAATGAGTGATGGCACCATATGATTAAAACATATAAAAAATCTAAACTAATAGTATCTTAGAAAGAAGTTGACAAAATGTTAGCTCCCTGCTGTTTCTGTAGCAAAAAAAACCCTGACTTAATATTGAAAAATATCACCAGAAAGGTATTCCTAACTATCTAGATGTCAAAAAGTAATGTAACGTTGTAGCTTTCTAATGTATATAATAAAGGTTTTGTATCTGCAAGTCTCTGCCATTGATAACCAAGGAGGTTTTTTTTTCTGAATTGTCCTACTTGCTTGGCATTCTGCATGAATTTACAACAGGATTCAAAATATCCAGCTTGGTAACATTTTCACCTTGCTTTTGCTAAACAAAAGAAACTAATACTTTTCATTCCAATGAATAACTAAAATGAATAGTAATTCCATGTGATTTTTACACTCTCTTGCTGTGACTTTCAAGCTCTTCTGATAATTTTTTTTTTAACTCACTTTGAAAAGTGCTGGGAAAACTCCACCGGCCTTTATCTTGCAAGCAGTTCGTGAGGCTGGCAATTGTATAGTTTACCGGAAACATTCCGGAAACCATATCTTCCATGTGTGCATTTCAAATGAACTCCAAAACCGATTTATTTAATGAAGAAAAAGATCTTTCTCAGGAGGACGCGCCGGCAGGCACATTCTGCAGGTGAAGTTTTGGAGGTACAAAATAAAACACACACCGAGGCACACGATAATAAAGAGGCGTGTAGCATCAAGACGGGGGATCAGCTTCTGTTGATTGGCCGAGGTGAGAGGCATAACCTTCTCGACTGTGCAATGATTTGCTGAATCTCGCTTCGCCCTGTTACGGGTGATTTATGGGCGGTACTCAAGGTCAAAATTGGAAGAGCGGCTGTTGCAATGAACAAGAAGTTGGCAAACGCTTTGCGCGAGCCCAGAGGGAAGTGAGCGCAGCATATTGTGCAATCGACTACGAGGTAGGGCCGGCGAAGGGCTATCCATGCCATAATTACTGAAAGGAGAAGGGGATCATAGTTGAGAAGCGGATTTAGGTTTCCCAGACGGACATTAGATGCCGGAAATATAGTCCTTTGCGGTAAACCAATGCCGTTTCGGCAGAGATCCTTGCGGCAGGCCGAGGAAGACAAGTAAAGATCCGGGCTTCCACGTTGACCCAGAAACAAAAGAAATCATAAAATGCAGTAACAGAAAGAGCCTGCAAGCCTGTCGATGCACAAGGGGGAAAAGGGATCAGGAGAGGGCGGTGGAGATTTGTGGTCGGGATTGATTTAGGAGTGCTTAGGTTTTAAAATGCAGACGCATCATCTGAAATTATCACAGGAGTCTGTTGACAACGTGAGGCAGGCAGAATAGAAAACGTCGCTGAATTAATTGGCATTTGGGAGGAATGGGAATAGGAAATCAGGTCCTTGTTTTGGAATCTGGGGGAGACAGCACTTATGGTTGCTTACAGATGTTCATCTGAGTAAGAAGGGTAAAAAAAACATTTCAGTCAGCATTGTACAAGATGATTGGGAATGTCTTATAAGAGAAAGATGGAAGAGGATATCAAAGTTAATATCCGAATCACGAGCATGGATTGGATCCATAAGGCAAAAAAGGATCATCCTCTTAGCTCTGAAAACATAAATAATGTGATGTGACTGCAGTGCTTGGCATAGAATATGACTGAATGTAATACTCCATTGGTATTGTTTGAGTGATCTGATTGAGGAAATGCTCACTGTGGCATCAATGGAGTAGATATTCTTAAATATCAGGATTACCTGCAGACAAATTGATGGCAGACAATGGTTAATAGCTGTTTAGCAATATGTTTAAATATTACCTTCAGTAAAAGACAGTCTATGTCCCATTGCCAGTGGCTGAGGGATGTGAACTGGAACAAGCTATTGCACATCCGCCCTCTGTGTTTGTTTCTCAACTAGTATTCAGTTGGTCAGTTCAAGTTCAAGTCTCACAATCTGGGACTTGAAAGGGTTTTGATCTGATCTCGGAAGTTCTTATCTTTCTGGCTTGAGAACAACCTCCATCCTATACTCTATTCTAGATTTCCCATGTCAAAGCCTAACATATTTGTCACATTGCAGTGTATGTGATGGGATAGGAGGATTCTGGCAAGAGCAGAAGCTCACAGAGGGCCATTTACACACAATTCCTCTAAAGCAATTTTTTTCAACGACAAGAAATGTAGACTTCAACTGGCTGGGGAATTCTGGGAGTTAAAGTCCATACATCTTAATATTGCCAAGTTTGGGAAAAGCTGTTGTAAAATATTGTGAAACTGACTATGGTCATCTTGGTTCTTTCAGTCTTTGAAAACTTAGGACAAGCAAAAAACAACATGAGTCAATCAGTGCTTTGATCAATAGAAGAGTGCAAAAGTTTCATTTCTTCAGTGTTTCATTTGCTCAAAAGCACTACTACCCGGAATAATATAATAAATAAAAAGTAGGAAAAAATGGCTATCACCATCCACCCAATTTGTTTTCAAGATACAGTTTTAGATTTGTTTGTCTGTTTTGCAAAAAAAGTAAATTCTGGGTACTGCAGGTAATTCTCAACTTACAACAGTTTGTTTAGTGACTGTTCAAAATTATAATTGCACTGAAGTGACTTATGACCATTTTTCATACTTACAACCATTGCAGCATTCCCATGGTCAATTCAGACACTTGGCAACTGATTCATATTTGTGAGGGTTGCAGTCCCAGGGTCAGGTGATCACCCTTTTCAACCTTCTGATAAGCAAAGTTGTATTACTAATTTAACTGCAGTGATTCACCTAACCACTGTGTCAAAAAAGGTCGTAAAATGAGGCAAAATGCACTTAACAATTATCTCACTTAGCAACAGAAATTTTGGGCTCTATTTTGGTCATACGTTGAGGACTACTTGTATAGCAAAGCTTACAAGATCTAATTGTTTTTGTTTTTAAATGTCAACTGAAGGTTGTTATGGTAATGGAATGACATTGGTTTTGCATGCACACCTGCCTGCCTGGACATGTATCTCAAACTTTTTAGTTGTGGATTGCAATATGAAGTTTTGATTTGATTTTGATTTGATTTGATTTATTTACATTTCTATACCGCCCTTCTCCCCGAAGGGACCCAGGGCGGTGTACAGCCATATAAAATTGAGACAATAAACAGAACA
>JANHFO010006774.1:44176-55412 GCA_032468095.1 Pareas carinatus | reverse complement strand
GCCATATATATTATACTATTTTTAACTTTCTCTTAAATTGTCTTTGTTATGTTTGTTATGTTAAATATGTTTTTAAACGGTTGTACACCGCCCTGGGTCCCTTTGGGGAGAAGGGCGGTATAAAAATTTAAATAAAATAAATAAATAAAATAAAGGCATTTGAAAGTTGGAGAAATTCTGGGTTATTTTTCTTCCATTCTGTCACAATGAGAAAGTATAGATATGTGCTATCATAGGCTATCAAACTCTAGACTTAGCATTTATAGTGTATTGTACCTCAGTACTACTTTCTTTCTGTGCTACATCTGCATAAAATCACAAAGGATGGCCACTGAGAATTTTGGGAGCTCTGGGGTTTTTTTGTGTGTGTTAACATTTGAAACAGCAAATGATTTTAAAATGATATAAATTTTACATATTTTAAATTTTAGATTCAGCTATAATTTTTTTTTATATTCCTGTTTTCAAATTTCAGCCACAGTAATTATATTTTTAATTCTTTTTAAATATTGTTTGTATGTTTGTATTGTTTTTAAATGACTGTACACTGCCCTGAGTCCCTTTGGGGAGAAGGGCAATATAAAAGTATAAAAAAACAGTAATAATAATATGTTCTGAAGCAGGGCTTGAATGCAGGTTTTTTTTAAAAAAAACTCACCAGTTTGAATTTTTACATAATTGAGACGTTTTGTTAATTGGAAATACTGAAAATATGACGTTTGTATGTTCCAAGTATGTACATGATTTCAGAGTACACCTAGACTTATTGTTATTGAGGCTGAATTTATTTTTGTGATCAGGAATGCTTACTGGCTTTTATTTGGAAATTGCTAACCACGCTTCGTCCACGTCAGGGATAGTCTTATCCACACATGGGTAACCTCATACTTATCCATTGGGGGCTCTAGTGTAGTTACAGTTGGTCTAGAACAGTGGTGGCAAACCTATGGCACGCATGCCAGAGGCGGCACTCAGAGCCCTCTCTGTGGCCATCTGCGCCATTCTCCAGCACAGATTTCTTTACTAGAAAGCCAGAGGGATGCGGGGCTCTCTTCCCCTTCTCCATGTGCACCCTAGGACATTTCCGACCTCATCCGCCTCTGCCCAGCAGCCCAATGGGAGTGCTTCCTCCTTCCCTGTCTGGGGTAAGGCAGGTGGCTCAAATGCTGCGTGGAGTCTGTGGCGAAGGTGAGAGAGGAGAGGAGCATAGCTCACAGCACTGGCCATAGAAGCTGGGGTAGTCCGCCAGAAGACCTGCGATGACTCATGTAAGCTGTGGATGGAGTGAGGCGGTATAGGGGGGTCACGGATGGCACTTTGTGATAAGTGACTTTTGGGGGGCAGTTTGAGCACTTGGTCTCCAAAAGGTTTGCTATCACTGGTCTAGAAGCTCATGAAAGATGTAGCAATTGATTGCTGTACATGTAATGCCTGTATTGAAATAAGCGCCCCTAAGGCCTTTAATCCACTGAGTCAGGTTTGGGATTTTGCTTATGATATAAATGGCAGTAAAGACTGTACAGTTAGTTCTTGACTTACAACCGTTCGTTTAGTGACCGTTCAAAGTTACAGTGGCACTAAAAAAACTGACATTCGTTTTTTACACAACCGTTGCAGCACAGGTGATCAAAATTTGGACACTTGGCAGCTGGCATGTATCTTATGTCATTTGCACTATCCTGGCGTCATGTGATCACCTTTTGCAACCTTCTGACCAGCAGAGTCAATGGGGAAGGCAGATTCACTTAACGACCACATTACTCACTTGGCAGCTTCAGTGATTCCCTGAACAACCATGGCAAGAAAGCTCGTAAAATGAGGCAAAATTCACTTGGCTGTCTTGCTTAGCAATGGAAATTTTGGGGTCAGTTGTGGTGGTAAGTCAAGGAATATCTGTAGTATGGAACCAGGGAGGTTGAAGCTGGCTAAAGTGGAAAGAAAGCATCGTTGATAAGACCCTGCAGATACTCTTAGCTCCCAGAGCTGCGAAATGAGTGGAATTTCATTTAAGAATAAGAAGTTGTAGAGTTTACACCCTTGATTAGAGATCTTGTTGGTTCGGCAGAGGACTGCAAAATAACAGCGATGGCTCTTTTTCTTGAAATTCACAAGATACCCACTGTTAACATCTTTTAGGCTGATTTTGGAAGACATATATCCTCATCCAGACTTTCTGTGCCTGAGTGTTTGAGGACGAATGGATTTTGTTGGGGTTAAAACTGGTTAAAATGGAGAAAAAGCATTGTTGTTAAGACACTGCAGGTGCTCTTAGCCCCCAGAGCTGAGAAATAAGTGAACTTTCACTTAGAATAAGATGTAGAGTTTACATCCTTGAACTGATGTATAAATATGGTTAAGATTCTACAGTAGCTGATCATCATTATAAGAGTTTCTCTCACATCTGCCTAAAAAAGAAAGAAACAAACTTATCTATGGGAAGCTGAGCCACCGGCCTTGAATCTTCTACAGCCTGTGTGTTTGTGTTTCTAGAGAGAGATTTATTGCCACACTCAGGGTGAAGCCCTGATCAGTTTTGTTTTGTTTTTTCATTTTCCTCTCCTTCCTGTGCATGGTTTTTAACTGGCTATTATTTTTCTGTTGTATTTTATGTATTCTAAGCCGTTTGAGATGCTGTAATATTGGAAACTATATAGTATACTGAGCAATAAGAAGAAACAGCCCTGACAGTCATTGTTGACTTTTTAAATAGGTTCCTCAAAGCTGTTGGAAGAGAGGGATCTAGTTGTATATACCACATTTGCCATATAGCTCCTATTATTTTCCCCTTAAAAACCAGTCAGTAAAACCATGGCTACAGATCTTCTAAGATAGTTTGCCAGTTGATCTAGTATACCCAAGTTAATTTTTTTAATTAATTGTTTAAGTATTGTGTAACTGTTTTCTGCCAATTAACAGATTTCTGGTAGCTTCAACTCAGAACACCAGAAAAAGGAAACAGAGTTGCCTATACTTAGGAAAAGCTTGTTATCCAAAATTAGTCTCCAATTTGTATTTTCAGGACAGAGGTTAAAACTTGGCTTTCTAAGAAAGCAGTGAGAGGAGGGTGTAATATAACTTAGAACCCCCATCCTGGCTGAGCTTGGATGTTTTGTTCATGGTGCTCCTAAACTTCTTTTCGTAGTAACTTTTGTTAAAAAAATTTTTTTTTTTACTGTAATCCATTGTTTTATTACAGGTAGTCCTGGAGTTATAACCATTCATTTAGTGACTGTTCAAAGTTAGAACGGCACTGAACAGAAGTAATCTATAATTGTTTTTCAAACTGATGACCATTGCAGCATCCCATACCATGTGATCAAAATTTGGATACTTGGCAACTGGCAGGGGATTCCCTTTTGCAACCTTCTGGCAAGCAAAGTCAATGGAGAAGCCAGATTCAGTTAATAGCTGTGTTACTAATTTTAAGAACTGTGGTGATTCACTTAACAACTGTGGAAAGAAAGGTCTTAAATTTGGATAAAACGTACTCAACAGCTGTCTCCATTTGGGTGATTGTAAGTCGAGAACTACTTGTATACATTTTTTGCATCTTAACCCTTTTACTCTTAAAAGGAATGTAAGCTGCTGTAGAATATTATATGGAGATAACCTTGACAAAGATATGCAAGAGTTACTAAAGGAAAAGGAAAAGACAACTGGGAAGGGAAAAGCTTGAGAATAAAACTTCAAGGAATCCCTCTTGAAATGTATTTATTTAATCAAATTTAGACACTGCCCATCCCATTATCCAAGTGACTGTGGACAGTTTATAGGTAAAGTTCATGATGATGTTGATGTTATTCGTTCAAAATGAATAAAATAAGAATCATAAAACCATATAAAGAAATACAGTTAAAATAGACTTAAAAGAAGACAAGAAAGAACAAAGATAAAAAGATGAGTTAAAAAAGTAGAGGGAGCGCCTTCAAGGTAGCAATCTTCTCCAAGGATGGTGCTGTTCGATTCCCACATAAATTGATATTCATGCTGGCCTGACATGCACTTCCTCCCTGCCCAATATAATTTTGACTTGTGAATTTTAAATTAGTTTTAAATTGATTTTTTATTTGATCCGAAATTCAGCCATTATTAATTATCTGCTTTTATAGTTGGTTTTAACTTTGTTGTATTTGTGTTGTGTCTGTTATGTTATTCTGTGTTGTTTTTATATGGCTGTACACTGCCCTGGGTCCCTTCGGGACGAACGGCGGTATAGAAATATGAGTAAATAAATAAATAAATAAATAAATGCTCTTCTGGAAGACCAGAAAAGTGGCGGCCAATATCACTTGTGAGGCAAGGATGTTCCATAAGGCAGGAGCAATGGCAGAGTAAGTGCCTCTTCTTAGATTTCATCAAGAAATGAAGTTCTTTAGCCAATAGAGTAAGGTATTGGTCCTGCTATTGCTCGTTGCACAGAATTCCATGTACCTTTAATATTGCTCTTATTAGCACCGAAGGAAGCCTGTTGCCATATATAAAATGATGAGGTCACAGGTATTCAAACTGGTTTTTCAGTGTTAAACCAAATAAATTGTCCGTCCTTCCTGTAAAGTCACAGTAGGATGCAAAAAGAGAATTTGGTAGTTTGCTTGCTGAAATTGCCTTGTTTATCTTTTTTGACTTCTGGACTATCTCTGTACAAATTTAAAGTTATTGGAACTCACCTAGTAACTTTCTTTTACATTATTTGAGTAAAACGGATTTTTGGAAGCATTAGCATGAATACTATTAGAGCCTCGGTGCAAGCCAATCAATCTTGACTAATAAAGCTTTCTTTTTTCCTGCGTGGAACAAGCTCCATTCATACAGTTTTAAATAAAACGTATAATTTGGTTCCTTTGTGGCATCCTAGATGTTAAAATACATTAGGGTCAAGAAGGGTCAGGGTGAGAAATGACAAGCTATTAAAAGGCTCTGCACAAAAGCTCTTTTCTTTACTAAGGCATCCATTTTGGTTTTCAGGTTTTCCACATGTACACTGTCAGGGCTTTATTTTCTTCAGATCATTTTAAGGCTTGGATTTCTATTAAGTCTTTCTAAAGATAGTTGGGTTATGGTGGATCATTCTGCCATCCTGAATACAATTTTGAGAATACACAGATAGATTCCTAAATATATTAAGACTTACTGAGGTAGAAAGTAATCTTCAGCCTTGTACTCTCAAGTATTCCTCAAGAAAAGTGATTGATCAGATGAGGCTAAACCTTAATGAAAAATTAATGCATTTTTTTTAATACTTCTCAGGCAAGAAGAAAAACCCAGGGTTGAAAATTCCTAAAGAAGCATTTGAACAACCACAGACAAGCTCGACGTATGTATATATTAATATTGTTATGGTGGAGTGAGGGGAGGGGGACACAGGGAGCGGGCTGAAGCAGTTCAACCTCGATCATCACTTAATTCCACGAATTTCAGCGGATTTTGGCAGATCTTAAGAGTGACTGCTTGAGCGACTTCTCCGCTCTTTTCTTGCAAGTGCTGTGTTTGATTAAAAGTGAGAGCAAAGAGGACCTTTGATGAGAACTAAGGAGGTATGTGCTAATACAGTGGGCTTATTTTGCACAGAATTAGTAATTAACCAGGTGATGTTCCCTTCAAAAGCTGGATGGTGGTACTGAGATCTGGAAAAGATGTTAAAACACATCCATAGGAGTTTGTGGAGGTGGCAGAGGTTAGATAAGTGGCTGAAAGTTTTTCAGGTCTGTTCAGAATTTCAGGAGTTGGCGGATTAAGAATTCTTTGGAGCGGCCATCCGGATGATCCAGTAGGTGAAGTTGCCTGTCTCCTGTGCTTGATCAAGGGCCAGCTGGAGCTGTACAGTCAGGTGTTGCCATGCTCTGTCTGCTCCAGTGATTGGCCATCAGACCTGATGGCCCTAGTTTCTGGCTGTTGGTCCTGAATCCATGCTTGACTTGTAATAACGTTTCCGTCATCAACAATCTAGATGTGCATGAGAGGGCCAACCTTGCATGTATTACATGAACCTTGCAGGACATGAGGCAGAGGTGGGGTGCCCCTCTTGGATATATGCCCACCAATGTTTTGTTTAGCAGGTATCTCGGGGTTAGGGGAAATGGAGCCGTGACTGTCATTCAAGGGGCTCCAGTGGCTTCTGGGGCTACTGCTCTGCAGAAAGTGTATACGACATCCTGCTCATGAAGTTGAACTCTAGAGATCACCTAGGACTGCTTCTCAGAGATCACCTAGGACTGCTTCTCAGAGATCACCTAGGACTGCTTCTCAGAGATCACCTAGGACTGCTACTCGTGTATCAGCCTTCCTGCTACAAAGGGACTATTCTACCTGAAACTGCTTGATGCTGTGGCCTGTTTAGGGCACTTACGGCATTGAGAACTTCAGTTTGCATTCTTTAAGTGTGGATTCAGAGGGAGTTTTGGGGGTTCATAGCAACCACGGACTATTGAGCAAC
Source organism: Pareas carinatus (assembly GCA_032468095.1). Classification (NCBI taxonomy): domain Eukaryota; kingdom Metazoa; phylum Chordata; class Lepidosauria; order Squamata; family Pareidae; genus Pareas; species Pareas carinatus. Next base: position 48,979 of record JANHFO010006774.1, on the reverse strand, counting down.
TGCACACGTTAGAAATGATCTTTCTCTCAGAATGGGATAGCACCTCTCCAGACAGAGTTCTTACACATTTTCAAGGTCCTCTTGAACTTACCATTTTTGCCTGTGGAGAAAGTAGGGAGCTGCAAAGGACAATCTGCCTGAAAGAGACCTTGCTCTTTCTTTACTACTTTTAAAAATTTATTATTTTATTACTTTTAAAATAATGATAGAGGAATCCTCAGAAATAAAGCACATACATATTACATATGCAATACATATTTATTTATGCAATACATATATGCATATATATAACTATATCAAGATTTGTAACTATAGCTAAAATGTATTATTCCTTTTATAAACACTTTTTATGTGTCTTTTCTTTTCTTTGACAATATGTCAAAGAAAATAAAATGCACATAAAAAGTGTTTATAAAAGCAATAATACCTTTTTAGCCTTAAATAGTTACAAATCTCTATATAGTTACTTATATAACTAGTACACATATACTTTTGAAGGGTCCTTGGGGTTCTCCCCTCATTTTGACCCTGAGTTACAAATATTCTTCCTTATTGGTATTGATTTTTTTTTTTAAATAAGCAAACTGGTAGTTTAAAAAACAGCACAAAGTAATGCATAGGGAGATAACCTTTAAGGTAGGGGAGGGCGGGAAATCAAGGTACAGTTGGTGAGTGCTAGTTTTTTCTTTGCATTTTAGGATATTGGGATCATTAAACTGATACTGAAGTAGCAGTTCTTGGATTACTTTTACATTGCATTCTGACCGGCTCACTGCTTGAGCTTTTTGACTCCTCAGTTGTGGAGTTTTCATTCATTTCAAGGCTGTGACATAGATGATAATGGCAGGCAACACCACCTTGCTTGATCTGCAATAATCAACAGGAGGAAAACCAAGTTTCTCTTTGCCGTCTAGTCTCTTGTTTTCTGAGTTTGTTTTTTGTCTTTGGTTAGCTTCTTAGTCTGCTGGGGCCTGGAAAATCCTTAACGTCCTTTCCACTGCTTCCAGGAAAAAGATAATGTTTGCCTAGTGTGCAGGGTCATGGAGAGTGACTTGTAAATTAATGATTATGCGAGGATACCTTGACAAATTTGTTAGATAACACAGAAACTTACTTTAACTGAATTGTGTCAAACTGGCCTTCCTTTCTAATTTGACAGTCAACTAGGAAAACAACCTTTCCCCCACTCGCTCTTGACTGCTTCTGCTGTATTTCCTTTCATAAAGGAGGTCTGTTTTAGCTTATAGGGCAGTGATGGCAAACCTATGGCACGCATGCCACAGCGGACCCCACAGCTCTCTCTGTTGTCACGCGAGCCAAGTCCCCCCAGCATTGCCCCAGAGTGGAGCATGCAAAGAAAGAGTGTAGCAGTGCCGGGTGATGATGTCACAGGGCACATGCTCAGAAAGTAGTGGTACTGGACAATGATGTCATGAGCCGTGACTCATTAGCTGCGACTCGTCTGGGCACTCGATGCTTCAAAGGCTTGCCATCACTGTTATAGAGTCCTTTGGATGCAGTTCATAAGACCTCATCCAGTATCTGCGCCCCCCGCCCCTTCGCCCCTCTTCTTTCAATTGATAGCAGGGCATCCAAAACACCAACAGAAGTACAGTCTCCACCAAGAACATGACGCTGCTCTAGCAATCAATAAAAGAAGCTCTTAAGACTGAATGTTCTCTTGTGACCAATTTCCTAGACCAGAATTATTTCTCTTCTCCTTTCTTTAGCTTTCAGTTGGCCATACCTATATCATTGATAAATGCTTGGAAATTATAGCAATTCAGCTACTGACACTCTCACCACTAGACATTAAATATGCCATTGGTAGGGAAGAAGTTATCTGTTTGTTATTTGGTGTCTGCAGCTTGCTACTGCAGAATGATCAATAGATAAATTGAAGTGGACAATGTTATTTATGAAATCTATGTAAAAAACAACTCTCTGATAAAATACAGATTTACAGGGGCTTCTACTGTAAATAAGGTGTCATATGTATAGTTGCACTGTTCCGCTGTCCACATGTGACATTTCTGGTTCCTTGATGTGGCCCATCACAAGGGTCTACTGCAGTTTCTACCCTCTTGCCTATTGCCTTCTTAGGCCTGTTTTAGCATTGTGATAACCTCTAACAGTTTTTTTAAAAGTTTCTCTTTCTTCAAGGTTCAGTGACAGTGTCCTTTCTGACCAGGAACTAACACTCACTGCCCTAGTTTTCTGCACTATAATCAATATGTCTTGCAGATATAGAGCACTAAATAAAATCAAGGTCAGCAACATTAATAAGTCAGGAAAGGTCAGGAAAGTGGGAGAGGATCTTTAACTTTCCCTGCTTATTAATCTTAACCTATTATCCTGGCACATAAAGGCTACTGACACAAGCTGTGTCTGATATATGTATGAATGTATGTGTAAGCTATCATTTATCAATCCCTCATATATACTAATGTGACCAGTTAATGCCTAAAAACTGGTCCATTCCAGTTCTGTGGAATATCTGCTGAAATTCACTGCACATTGTGATGTCACCATATTCTCCACTTCACATTTCATATTTACTACAGTATCAAAAATTAGCTCTGAAATATTCATGAAAGTTAAAACTATTATAATATTATATGAGGCAAGCCATTTAAAACCGGCAGTGAATATATTTTCTATCCTCTCTAATATATTTTCAGTATTGTTATTTAGGAGTTCTGAGTTATTTAAGCAGCTTTTTTTTTAAATGAACAATTTAAGAAAAGAAAATACATATTTGAAATGAAATACTATAAGCAAGTTTCTATTGAAATCAGAAGTTGACAATTCATGGGCACATGAATTTTGGATAAAGTTGAGGAATTCAGCTTAACATCTGATTTTTCTGTGTTAAATTTTAGTTGACTTAAGTAGGAATCCTTTTAAAAAGAAACATTGCTGACCCTTTGTAAAAGACGGGATTTTTGGCAATGTTTATCAGTGCTCAATTTACTTTGAACTATTTCTGTCCTGGATAATGCAAGATAAATAAGGTAATTCCAAGGTAGGCCTACTTGTCTGTGTAATTCATCAGATCAGGTTTATAGTACTGTGCAAAGGTTTTAGGCAGTTGTGCACAAATGCCTTTAATTAAAAATGCTTTCAGAAATAGAAGTGTTAATAGTTTGAATTTCTCTTCTGTTCATTTACTTTCCATTTTGTTACTTCTATTTCTGAAAGCATTCTTAATTTACAGTATTTTTGCACAAGTACCTAACATTTTTGCACAGTATTGTATATCTCTCTAGGTACACAGTTAAAATGTAACAGATGGTTAGTATAAAGGAGTCATAATGAACCCTAACTTTCAGCAGTTTATAAGAAACCAAGGCCAAACATCTTTCGTGGTGAGTAGATATTTTGAGGAATTCCTCAGTTAGAGGAATTGTTTATTCTTTCAACCAGGAGGCTATAGCAGTGTGTGTGTGTGTGATGACTCAGCAGTTAAAGATTCTGAGTTTGTCAGCTGGAGACCTGAGTGTCACATGAAAGTGTAAGCTTCTGCTCCTTGTCCCAGATCCTGCCCACCTGGCACTTTGAAAGCATGCAAATGCAAGTAGATAAATAGGTACCACTTCGGTGAGAAGTTAACCACATTCCATGCATCTTTGGTGTATACACATGACTATGGAAAATGTTTTTGGGACAATGCTGACTTGCCAAGAAACGGAGATGAGAACTGCGCTCTCATCGGACACGAATGGATAGGGGAAACCTTTATCTTTACCTTACTATAGGAGCTCAGGGGAAGCAAATGAAAAGACAATTGCTGTCCATTGAAGTGATCCAGAGATATTTGGTGGAGGTAGTGATATGGTTACTCTGCATGAAAGAGGTATAGTATTAATAACAGGACTAATTAAGTGGGGATTGGAGTTTGGATACTAGTACTTCCGAAGTTCACTTCAGATCTGGTGTCAAATCAGACTCATAACATAATTCAAGATGCATCTCCTCTTCTGGAAGTTGCATGTACCCATACCCCATGCAGAACATTTCAGAGGAAGAATTTTTTAGTGAAAAAGAATGACTTGACCCAAGCTCGTCCAGCTGGCTTTCATGGCTAAGAACTAGAATCCACATGGTCTCCCAACTTCTAGTCTGGTGCCTTGAATGACTGATAAAGTAATAAAATTGGGATTAAAATGACAGATAAATAATATAGGATTGTATGGCTTTCAGGGTTCCATTTTGAAGTTGCCAGAAGTGCATCAGTAAACTTCTCCCAATAGCTGGCTACTATGTACTTGCCATCCATAGAGAAAAGAGGCACACTGTAGATTTTTGTTTGCATTGTGAAAAAGTTAGAGGAAACATAATAGAATTGGAAGGGATCTTGGAGGTCTTTTAGTCCAACCCCCTGCTCAAGCAGGATTTCATATACCAGAGGTGGCACTCGGAGCCCCTCTCTGTGGGCACGCAGGCCGTCGTCCCAACCCAGATTTCTTTACTAGAAAGCCAGAGGGATGTGGGGCTCCCCTCCCCATCTCCATGTGCCCCTGTGGATATTTCTGACATCACTCGCTTGTCTGTCCAGCAGCTCAATGAGAGCGCTTCCTCCCTCCCCTGTCTGGGGTAAGGCGGGTGGCTCGAATGCAGTGCGGACTTTGTGGTGAAGGTGAGAGAGGAGAGGAGGTAGGTTGGAGGGGATCATAGCTCACATTGAGCCGCAGAAGCTGGGGTAGGCTGCCGGAAGGCCCACAATGATCTTGTGTTGCTCCTGGGCAGGGTGGGGGCGTAAGGGGAGTCACTAATGGCCACAGGCGGCGGGGGGGGGGGGCC
>JANHFO010006771.1:226142-236152 GCA_032468095.1 Pareas carinatus | reverse complement strand
AAGGGGGGAGGGAGGGAGTCGGGAGGGGAAAGGGGGGAATTGGTGGTGCGCAGATTGCCCCCCATCTTGCTGTCCAATGCGATTGTGGGTGGCTTACAACCTAATAAAAATGAAAACATTAATAAATACAAGAACAATTAAAAATTTCAAGGAATATATGCGACTAAAATAGTGAAATAAAACGCAGGTCGAGCAGAGCTATTGGAAATCATTCAAATTTATGGATGAATAAATGAATTTATTACTGGTTGTGTTAATGAATAAATACATCAGTGAATAAATAATGTTTGCCAAAGTGCATCTATGGGAGTTCATCCTTGACCACTTTAAGACTTGTAGACCTCAACTCCCAGAATTCCTCATCAAGCTGTGCTGGCCGGGGAATTCTCGGGGATTGACTTACATAGGATTTAAAGTTACCAAGGTTGGACTCCCCTGATCTAGGGAGTGTTATATGTATAGGATAGCAACTTCTGCTTGCTGTGCTAGCTTTACGTTGTCTTATCCTTACGTACTGTTATTGTACTACCTTCTTTCTAGGATCAGAAGATCCCCTGGGCTTCGTCATTCTATCATCCGTCCATTTGGTACCCGTGCTAATCTGTTGTCATGTCGAAGTTAAAGAGCTCAGAGACGGTCAGAGTTGTCGTACGATGCCGGCCCATGAACAGCAAAGAGAAAGTGGCTTCCTATGAACAGGTGGTGGAGGTGGACGTGAAATTGGGGCAGGTGTCCGTGAAAAACCCGAAGGGAACATCTCACGAGCTTCCAAAGACGTTCACCTTTGATGCTGTTTATGACTGGAGCTCCAAACAGTTCGAGCTTTACGATGAGACTTTCCGGCCTCTGGTGGACTCGGTTCTCCAGGGGTTCAACGGGACCATTTTTGCTTACGGGCAAACCGGGACAGGGAAAACGTACACCATGGAAGGTGTGCGTGGAGACACTGAGAAAAGAGGGGTCATTCCCAACTCCTTCGACCACATCTTCACCCACATTTCTCGCTCTCAGAACCAGCAGTATCTGGTGAGGGCCTCTTACTTGGAGATCTACCAAGAGGAAATCAGAGACTTGCTGTCGAAGGACCAGTCCAAGAGGCTGGAACTGAAGGAGAGGCCCGACACGGGAGTCTACGTCAAAGACCTCTCGTCGTTTGTCACCAAAAGCGTGAAGGAAATAGAGCACGTTATGAACGTCGGGAACCAGAATCGTTCGGTGGGCGCAACCAACATGAACGAGCACAGCTCCCGTTCCCACGCCATTTTCGTCATCACCGTCGAGTGCAGCGAGGTTGGGCTGGATGGGGAGAACCACATACGCGTCGGGAAGCTGAATCTGGTGGACCTGGCGGGCAGCGAGCGCCAGTCGAAGACGGGAGCCCAGGGCGAGAGGTTGAAAGAAGCCACCAAGATCAACCTCTCTCTCTCCGCCTTGGGCAATGTCATATCCGCTCTGGTGGATGGCAAAAGCACCCACATTCCCTATAGGGACTCAAAGCTGACCCGGCTGCTCCAGGATTCCTTGGGGGGCAACGCCAAGACTGTGATGGTCGCCAACATCGGCCCCGCCTCCTATAACGTGGAGGAGACCTTGACCACCTTGCGTTACGCCAACCGCGCCAAGAACATCAAGAACAAGCCGAGAGTCAACGAAGACCCCAAGGATGCTCTCCTGCGAGAGTTCCAAGAAGAAATTGCTCGCCTGAAGGCCCAGCTGGAGAAGAGGTCCATCGTCAAGAGGAAGAAGGAGAGGAGGAGAGATGGCGGCAGCGGCGAGGAGGAGGAGGAGGAAGAAGAGGAGGAGGAAGAGGAGGAGCGCGAAGAAGAGGAAGGGGTCGACAAAGATGACTACTGGAAAGAGCAGCAAGAGAAGCTGGAGATAGAGAAGAAGGCCATCCTGGAGGACCACAGCTTGGTAGCCGAGGACAAGATGAGGCTGCTGAAGGAGAAGGAGAAGAAGATGGAAGACCTCAAACGCGAGAAAGAAGCAGCGGAGAAGCTGGGCGCCAAAATCAAGGTAAGATGTCTTTTACACGGAACAATATATTTATGTCTAGCATTAAGCTGTACTTTTCTTCTGAAAATTTCAGATTGGCCTATGCATCTCCGTACTGCGTTAGAATTAAATCTGGAGATGCTTAGAAATAAAGGCGAAAATTGTCCTTATTCTGTATTGAGGTGATGTTTCTGATCTGTTCATCAAGACATTGTTGTAGCTGTTTTAAAAAAAAAAATCCACAGCCTGAATGCACCGAAGTGTAGATCGGGAGTCCCCAATCCCTGATCCGGGGACCGGTACCAGCCCGCAACCGGGCCACAGAAACAAGCCCCATTGATGAGAAGCAGGCAGCACGCAAAATCAGCCCCCCCTCCGGTTCACGGAAAAACCTTTCCCCATGGATCCGGTCCCTGGTGCCCAAAGAGTCGGGGGGGCGCTAGTGTAGATTACTTGAGGCCTTCTTGGCAAATATCGTACTTTATTGTGAATTAGTAATGGAACTAAATGTGTCCAGCTTAGCTTTATCGGTTGAATCTGATTTCTCGTTTTGACAAACTATAGCCAGGTGTGGAATGAATACAGAATATTTTCTTCTTTCTTTGAATTGATTGAAATGGAGGCAAGATTGGTGTTCTTCAATGTTCTAATTCTATGAAATTTCTCCCCCGGCGCCCCTTAAATGTTTGTTTTTAAGGCAATGGAGAGCAAGCTTCTTGTTGGCGGGAAGAACATTGTGGATCACACCAACGAGCAGCAGAAAATCCTGGAACAGAAACGGCAGGAGATTGCTGAGCAGGTGAGAGAAGGACAGAGTCGCCCTTATTTTTCCATATCTTTATTTTGCTGTTCACCTGCAAATGCAACGCAGCCCCTTTCCTATTTGGACAAAGGCCCCCCCGAGAAGATTTCCCAAGCGAGGGTCTTTCACAAACACAAAAACTATAGGTGATCCTCGGCTTACAACCGTAATCGAACCAGGAATTATGGTCGTAAGGTATGGTGCCCGTTAAGCCGGGCACCGTGTAACCCTCCCTGATTTTATTACCTTTTTTGAAGTTAAATGAAGATGGCGGTCATTTTAAGTGAACTTTTTATACCCAGTGAGCATTTTTGGTTGAAAACTGGGAGTAAATGTTGGTTTCCAGCAAAAACCCATCATAAATCAATCACTTGAAATGGCCATCCATCTTGACTTCTTCCATTTTTTCATCTGATTAAAATTTCTGTACTGTACAATCTTTTGAGAGTCGGCAGTTATAGGTTTTAAGTTAAGAGTGTCAGAGCCAAGTATATTAAACGGGTTTCTGAAGCTCATTGAGTTCATAACTTTTTAATTCATTGATATTTACTTTGGGATAAAGGGACTGTAAGTCTCCTCTTAGGAAACAAGTTAATTCTTCAGCTACGTTGAGTGTTCCCTATGAATGGTTCTCTTAACAAGAACATTTGCAGGACCACATTTGACCCGTTGACACCTCCCGCCGACCCACACGCTCCCACAGAGCGGGCCTCCTCAAAGTGCCGCCAGTCAAACAATATCGGCTGGCGATCCCCAGGGGGAGAGCCTTCTCTGTGGCGGCACCCACCCTCTGGAATGACCTCCTCCCTGCCATACGATCAATTACTGACCTCTGGACCTTCCGCCGTGCCCTGAAGACCCATTTATTTCATCAAGCGGGCTTGGGATAGACACGCCCTGCCTTCCTGCGTTTAAAATCAATTTTAATCTTAATTTTTAATTTTAATTCGATGGGTCATAATTTTATTGCTCTTCTTTTTAACTTCAAAATTTTCAGGGCTTATTTAATGTCTTTTAATTGTATTTTAATCTGTAGGTATTATGTATTTTAATTGCCTGTAAGCCGCCCTGAGTCCTTCAAGAGAAGGGCGGGATAGAAATAAAATCATAATCATTCTCTTATAAACACTGTAGAATTTAAAGAATTTTGTTAAGAAATAAGCCTACCAAAATTGGTGCAGATCTTAATACATTCGAATCAAGTAATGATCAGAAATGTGCTGTCCAGAAAAGGATGCAAATGTACATGTTCTCTTTTTCAAATTAAGTGGACAACAAAGATTTTGCTTCCTGAACAGTTTTGAGTGTATAGATTTTTTGACTGCTAACCACAGAAATAATCTGTAATATAACCTATCTATCATTTTCTAATTTTTTTTACAATGGCAGTGTACAACATTCAGCGCCTATTGGCTACACTGCTCTCATGAAAGAAATTACAAAAACATGGAAGTACAACTGGAATATCTATGGCGATCTAGAAGTAGTGGCTCTGATGCTTGGAATGCAGCTTGGATGTACCATATACTATTGCTGTATATGTGAATAGGACAGCCATGCAAGAGTGGCGCATTACATTAAAAAAATGCCCACTTCAAAAGAATTTGGTTGCAGGACACAGTACATGAACCACTTGTTGACCCGACAAAAATAATTTTGTCTCCACATCATATACAATTCAAACTAATGAAAAAATTGTGAAAGAGATGAATAAGGAAGGTGAAGGTTTTTGTTGTTTCAGACAGATGTTTCCGAGAAACACTTATGCCAAGCTTAAGGAAGATATTTTTGTTGGTCCACAGATCAGATACATCATCAATGACAAGCAGTTCAAAGATCTGTTAATGGGGCCAGAGAAAATAACTTGGAAAGCATTTGAAGATCTCACTGAGAATTTTCTTGGCAACTGCAGAACATCAAACTATATTCAGCTGGTTGACAAACTTCTTACAGCATACCATGAAGTGCAATATATCACTAAATATTCATTTTCTGCATTGAGTTGGAGTTCTTTCTCAAAAATCTAGGTGCAGTCAGTGACTAATATGGTGAAAGGTTTCATCAGGACATTACCACAATGGAAAAATGGCTTCAGGACAACTGGAATCTCTCATGCTGACTGATTATTGTTGTACACTGCAGTGATATGCATCAGACACTGAATACAAATGAAAATCAGCAACAAAACACTTTTAGTCTTGTTGAACTTTTAAAGGGATCAGAACGTAATTAAATACATTATGGTCTTTACAAATTAATTTCATATTTCTCAAGGTTCCTGCGTGATGCAGTCATTCTGAAATTATATTTGTGTTCTGTTTGAAGAGTCTATCTTAATCACCAAAGTTTTTTCAGGAAGCAAAACTTTTGTAAAAATGTTGTTCGGTGTTATGTGATTCTAACTGCCTGAGTGTTGGATAACCAAGTCTTTTAAGTAGACAACAAAATTGTTTACTTTGGGGGGAAATGACTTTAGGTATTCACAAAGCCTTTTATGGCATAAAAAATAATGTCTTCCCTAAATTCCTTTTAAGATATTGGTTGTAGTTTGAATCAAATTTATATGGAAATATTTCATGTAAGCATGTTATTGTGTCATTTTGTCAGCAGTTAGCAATAATTCTCAGACTCGCACCAAACTAGGAATTCTAACTCTAGTTCGGTTACAATATTGCAAATTACTTCCTCTATGTTTGTTGTAGAAAACAAATCTGTAAAGTTACAATCTCCAAGTCTGTAACAAAACACAATTTGTTTTTAAATTTATGCAATTTAACCAGTTTATTTTTTACAAAAACCAAGTATTTCAATAAGCATTACTTTTTTAAAAAAGATTAGGGGGGTAGGATTATTCACACAACATGATTAACTGCACATCAGTAATCTGTGACCGCAGTTTACAAATTGACTCTATTTATTATTGCAAACTCATGTTACATTGCAAGAGGAAATGTAGATAGAGCTTACTTGCCTATTAATATATTGCAGATTGTCCTTAATTACTGTATTGCATACCTATGTTACATGACAAGAGAAAATGAAGATAGAACTTGTTTATTAGATTTGTATCCTATTTTTTGTACAGGAGTTTGAGGCAGAATATATAGTACTCCGTCCTCCTATTTGTCCTCAAATGCTATTTTGAGGGCTCTTTTCAATCTCTGTGAATAGGTTGTGCTGAGAAAGAACAACTGACCCAATGCTGCCCAGTTTCTGAGAATGGACCAGAAACATTACAATTCATAGGTTTTCATATTCATGTAATTTCATTTTTTAAAAAATATTCTTTATTAAACAATAACACCATTTAACCCATCCAGTTATGGATTAAAATTTGAACAAAAGCGGGCAAGGAGTAGTTGCGTACATTATTCTTAGAACAGCTTCAGAAATTTATTTATTTTATTTATTTTATTTAATTATATTTTTATACCGCTCTTCTCCCCGAAGGGACCCAGAAATTCTGAAGAGCTGTAAGTGGCGCAGTGGTTAGAGTGCAGTACTGCATTCTACTTCTGTTGACAGTCGGCTGCCAGTAAGTTCAGCAGTTCGAGTCCCACTAGCTCAAGGTTGACTCAGCCTTCCAACCTTCTGAGGTCAGGCAAATGAGGACCCAAATTGTTGGGGGCAATATGCTGATTACTGTAAACCGCTTAGGGCTATAAAGCACTGTGAAGCGGTATATAAGTTTAACTGCTAACTGCTACTGCTAATCAGGCATTACTAATTGTTTATTCAGACTTGTAGTTGGCACTTGTTCATCATGTCAGGATCAAAAAAGAAATGGTATTAAGATAAAAAGATACGCAAAAGTGTATTTATACAGTTTCTATCATGTCTACTATACTTTAGTCCTGAAAAGGAACTTGAATATAAAAGATAAACTGTAAATGAAAAGACCTGTTATAAACATAGCAGGAGGCCAAAATGTTCAGCATTCTGTGCCTTCTGTGGCCAACCAGAAAACAGTAACATATTCTAGGTAGTCCTTGACTTAATAACCACAGTTGGGAATTTTTGTTGCTAATCAAGGAGGTTGTAGAATGAATCGCGCCTGTTGTTCTGACCTTTTTGCCATGTTTGTACACAAATCACGGCAGTTGTTAAGTAAATCATGTTGTTAAGCAAATCCGACCTCCTCTATTAACTTTGCCTGTAGGAAGCTGACTGGGAAGGTTGCAAATGATGATCACGTAGCCCTGGGACGCTGCAACCGTTGTAAATATATGTCAGTTGCCAAATGCCTGAATTTTGATTATGTGACTGTAAAGATCCTGCAATAGCTGTAAGTGCGAGAATTGGCAGTAAGTCACTTTTTTCAGTACTGTTGTAATTTCAAACAATCCCTCAACAAGTGGTTATAAGTCAAGTAGCACCAAAAAAAGTATGTGAAAGCAGAAACATCTTCCCACTCATGACCCCAGCAATTGGCTTCTATATATACTTTCTGATACAGAAATATTGATGCCAGTAAGTGATGCTTATACACTTCTGTGGACAGCTATCTTAAACTTTATGCAAATGTCACCAATCTAAAATTTTAAATAATGGTAACCTTTTCCCTCTTTTACTTCTCCATTTATTCTTCTTCCTTTTCATCTTAAGTTTTATATTACAGAAATCTAACTGCTGTTGCTTTTTTTTAGATATCCCATGCTGTCCCGCCATGTTCACAGGCTGGTTAGAGATTGGGGGTTTCACCGGCATCATCTTCAAAGACACCTCCAGAATGCTCAAGCTTTTCAGTGCCTGAAGTGTGCGGAGTACTATTCTTGGGCTTGCTACTCACACTTGAACCTTTGGAAATTTGGGGAGAGTTGGAGACTTCCCCTGTTCTGGAACTTGCCGCTTTCTCCCAACCTCTGGCAAAACTATTCCATTCATTTTTGTACTGCAAAAATGAAATCCGAGGACTATGAACCAGTTTTTAAGAAAAGAAGAGAGAGTGAGATGCAGGACATTAGTTCCAGTGATGAAAAAAAAATAAATGTATCTCCTTTGAATGAAAAATCATCATCTCCGCTTCAAGAAGAAAACACTCAAAAAGCACAAAGTAACGTGGGATTTCATTATGTTGATCGTTGGTCTTAATAGGATATGGATAATTAGCTGACGTATAGGGAGAGAATTTAGATAATCTGTCTAATTTTTGTGATTGCCCAACTCTGGGTGACGAACAGAATGAAAACAACCCAGAGACCATCCCAAAAGACCCCCCCAAACCAAGAAAAGAGTCCCCATGAAAATCTCCAAACATACATCGTGCACATACTCATATACCAGAGCTCCCATAACTAACATTCCTGACCAAAGCACCAAGTTTTCACAGCCTTCCTAAAGGCCAATTGAGTTGGGTCATCTGCATCTCTGGGAGAAGGTTGTTTCATAGTGCAGGTGCCTATGAGAGGGAAGGTGCACTTCCTGGAACCCATCAGGTGACATGGCTTCATCAGAAGACCCAAAACATTCCCACTCTGCCAGATCTAGTGGGATGGGCAGAAATCAGTGAGCATCAACAGTCCCACAAGTGACCTAAGTAAACAGATCCCTAATCCAAGACATAGAGCGAGACTTTGAAACAGATGTTGTCCAATGCCCACTGTAAGTTCTTTGGAGGAAGAACAGGCTATCTCATCTGATTTTAAAGTTTGTTAGTTCCTCTCTTCTTCAGCTACACTGACTGGCATTTATTCAGATACTTAAAAACTATTCATAATTATCTTGTTAATGTGTACATTTGTATTAACTCTTCTCTCAAAGAATCCTAATTTAATAGAGTTGTGAGTAGATATCCCAGAGCACACTCTTTGGGGTCTCAGTATATGAAATTATTTCTTCTTAAAGATACTCTGTATCTTTCAGGTAGTCATGCTATGAATAAACATTTCTGAGAATAAATGTGCTCCCACATTTTTAAATGGGAGTCAGTGTTATTGAAAAATGGCAGTATTATAAAATAAGAACAAAAATAATCAACTTGGCATCTCCTAGATCTGCTCTTTGTTATTGATTACACTATTCTTGCTATACATCTGGTAAATAGATCCAAATTTGAGTAGATTTGCATTAACATACCAAGATCTGTAATTAATTTAAATTCAAGTACATATTAATTTAAACCTTATTTCCATCCCTTGATTTATTGTGTTTTGCCAGGTTTGATCAAGAGACATTGGGAATACATTTGCCATCAAAGTAAAAAAACAACAATTGTTGGAGACAAGATGCAGGTCAACCAAGATGATAAAGAGCCACAGGCAAAATTTGATTTTACTGTAATGTCATACAACATTCTTTCCCAGGATTTGTTAGAATACAATCCCCACCTCTATCAACACTGCCATCAGCGAATCTTGGCTTGGAATTATCGCTTTCCCAACATTCTTGCAGATATCAAACAGCTTGATGCAGATGTAAGTAAAAAGCTGCCATTGATATGTAGCATTGCTTTTACTGATAATAAATGAAAACAAGCGCAGTTCACATAAGTTTAAATAAAATGGAACATAAATGTGATATAATTTATTTACTATTTTTATTGGTTTAATTAGATTTATATGGTCCCCTATTCTACCGTAGTGACTCTTGGTGGCTATCAAAAGGTAGAAACACCATATAAAATAGCAAAAATATATAAAATTTACAGTGACCACTAGAATAAGAATAAATGCTATAAATAAAAATATCCCGTGTGCTCCAACTAATCTCCCAGCTCCCATGTCTAGGAGCAAATTCAGGCCTTCAAGCCAGTAGGGTCAGGACCAATCTAATCTCAGGAGGTATGGTGTTTCGAAATACACTTATCTCTGGCAAATCTGACATCAAAATGAAGATTTTTCTTTATGATTCTTGACTTATTATCTTGCAGCGGAATGATTATAAAAGTATGTGGGTCGCTTTCAAGTGGAAGAACATTGAAAAAACCAACTCTTTTAGCATTGTATACTATACTGAGTCTAGTAGTATTTACACAATGTGCATAGCATGGTGACCTTCTAAAAGTTCCATTGCTTTCGCTGGAAAAGCTATATGTGTATTAACACTGTTTGTGAAATCGTTAAGTTTTGGACATTTTTATGTTTACTTGGATTGTATTCAGTCCATTTCATCAGTCCTTTGTTTAATAATAATAATAAAATAAATAATAAATTTTATTTCTATCCCGCCCTTCTCCCGAAGGACTCAGGGTGGCTAACAGGCAAATAAAAACATA
>JANHFO010006771.1:207364-222786 GCA_032468095.1 Pareas carinatus | reverse complement strand
GGACTTCCAGCTGGGGTTAGGGTATGGCTCGCTGAGGACAGCATAATAAGCTAGAAATGGCCATCCGGGTCTCCTTTCATTTTCCAGTGAATTTCTCCTGTTAATTGTATGAGTGTGTCTGAAGATGTACTCTATTTACTGAAGGCCATTGTATGAATTTTAATGCATTCTTTTTAAATATAAGAATCAGGTGAAATTAGAGGGGGACCTCTATCTGAGACTTTGGAGACCCAGTGCCACAGAAGAAAAATATTGAGTTGATCAGAGTTGGATAGAGTTTGAAGGACAGGGCTTAATATTTTTAGGGGTTCTTAGTTCCACAGAAAGGGTGGGCAAGAATGGATTTTTTTGACAAATTTGGGGGAAGTTTTTATAACTGTAATAATGCTTAATGAAATGTTTAAGTAAGATCTGTGATTTACATTCTCACTCATATACTCATGCTTTCCTGTAGCCTTGTAATGCAGTTTACATCTATTTCTACCTTCAAATCTAATCTACGTTTGATCTCATTGATTAGTTTTATAAGGCCCGCCATTAGTTCTTGCCGGCTGCCTTAAAAGAGGCAGTGGTGAAGCCCCTCCTCAAGAAGCCCTCCCTGGACCCGGCTGTTTTAGCCAACTATCGTCCAGTCTCCAATCTCTGCTTCCTGGCGAAGGTTGTTGAGAATGTAGTGGCATATCAGCTTCCGCGGCATCTGAAGGAAACTGTCTATCTATATCCGCTCCAGTCTGGTTTCAGACCTGGGTACAGCATGGAAACAGCATTGATCACATTGGTTGATTATCTCTGGAGGGTTCGGGATAAGGGATGTTCCTCTATCTTGGTCCTGTTAGACCTCTCAGCGGCTTTTGATACCATCGACCATGGTATCATGCTGCGCCGGTTGGAGGGGTAGGGAGTGGGGGGCACCGTGCTACGATGGTTCTCCTACCTCTCTGACCGGTGGCAGACAGTGTTGGCGGGGGGGCAGAGGTCGACCCTGAGGCACCTTCTTTGTGGGGTGCCGTAGGGGTCGGTCCTTTTGCCTCTCCTGTTCAACATCTATGTAAAGCCACTGAGTGAGATCATCCGTGGCTTTGAGGTGGAGTTCCATCAGTACGCTGATGATACTCAACTGTACATCTCCACCCCAGGCCACTCCAATGATGTCTTTGAAGTGATGTCCCAGTGCCTGGAGGCTGTGCGGGTCTGGATGGGTAGGAGCAGGCTCAGACTCAACCCTTCCAAGACCGAGTGGCTGTGGCTTCCGGCGTCCCGATATAGACAGTCGGTCCCATCACTGGCTAGTGGGAGCGATACATTGGCCCCTACAGAGAGGGCTCACGACGTGGGCGTCCTCCTGGATGCACGGCTGTCCTTAGAAGAGCATATAACAGCCGTGGCCAGTCGAGCTTTTTATCAGGTTCGCCTGATACTCCAGTTGCGCCCCTTTCTGGATCAGGACTCAGGTTACTCAGGCTCTCGTCATTTCCTGTCTGAATTACTGTAATACTCTCTACTTGGGGCTCGCCTTGAGTCGCACCCGGAGACTGCAGTTGGTCCAGAATGCGGAGGCGCGGGGGATCATGGGGTCGCTTCCACATGACTCCTCTCCTGCGCGAGCTGCACTGGCTGCCAGTGGTCTTCCGGGTGCACTTCAAGGTGCTGGTTACCATCTTTAAAGCACTCCATGGCTTAGGACCTAGGTACCTACAGGATCGCCTGTTACCAGCAACTATTTCCCACCGGCCAGTACGCTCCCACAGAGAGGGTCTCATCAGGGTGCCGTCGGCCAGACAATGTCGGCCGGCAACCCCCAGGGGTAGCACCAACCCTTTGGAATGGGCTCCCTCCGAAGATATGCAGGATTCCGGACCTCCATGTATTTCGCAGTGCCATTAAAACCTACCTGTTTGTTCAGGCCGGGCTGTCCTAATTTCCTCCTTTTATTTAAATTTGGATTTTTAATTGGTTATTGTCTTGGGGGTTTTAAACAAGTCTTAAAGTTTTAACATTTTGTCAAATCATTTAATATTTTTAATTTATTTTTTAACTTTTACAATTGATGTATCTTATCTGGCTGTTCACCGCCCTTACTCCTTTGGGAGAAGGGCGGTATATAAAATAAATAAATAAATAAATAAATTCCGCTGTGACTCTGAGTGGCATGCAACTTTAAAACAATTACAAATACAAAAATAACCAACCTAGGCATCCAGAAGAAAACTGCCAGTCTCTGGAAAGAGCCATAGAAAACACAAGGGGCCTGCCACCCACTCCAGCCCAAGGCTTTAAGGAATCTTTTAAACAATTTCAGGGGGGGACACAAATCTCTGGGGGGATTTTGTTCCCAAGAGCAGAGAAGGTATACATCCAAGGCCCCATTAGATACACTTTAATGGGTCAGACCTTGACCATGCAAGCTGTGCCTGATGAGTCACTTCAGTAAACTTCATTTTTAATGCTGAGCAATCATGATTAGAGGTGGCTTCTGTTTCCTGGGCCCCAGGTGACTCACCCTCGAATTAAAAGGACAGGTGGTTTTGTAGAAACTGACCTTTCCAATTAAAATAATCAAGCAGCAAGTTATGTAAAACATTCTACCTGAGGGGCTGAAAAAGTGAATGTTCAACCAAATAGATACACTAAGATAACTGGTTCTAATATCAGGTTATGTTCTTATCACTGGCATCTTTTTTTTTCTAGAGAGCAAAGAGACTAATGATGCAAGTTTACAGCAATCAGAGGAGATCCTAATAGTAGCCAAAAGGTAATTCTTGTCAATTTTTATTAACTTGTTTTTGAATTATCAGTACTTGAAGCACCCAGATTTAGCTAGATTTTTATAAATGCAAGCTTAAACGAAAGCAAAAACAATTATAGAGGGATCATTGAACACAGACAAGAATTTGTGTGAAGGGAAAGTAGGATATTCAGTCATCTTAATCATCAGGGGTGATTTAAGAGATTGTGTAATTGTGGTCAATATTATTATATTAAAACTGCAGTGAAGGAAAGAGTTTAAAAAAAGGCCTTCTCTGTTTCAAGTTTATTAAATCCTGACTCAACAGTATGGGGAAGGTTTTCACTTAAAAAATATTTTGTGTTTGTACTCAGGAATATATACAGTAAAACCTTATATATATTATAAAACCTAGGTTAGCTTATTCTGTGATGACGTGATAGCTGAAAAAAGGAAGATCAGCAGATGAACCTTTAAATGCTGTAGTAGAGGGAGGTAGTCATGCTCCTGACTGTCTGCATAATTAGCTTTATATGTTGATAACTTAGATTTAGAAAGGTAGGTTTATTTTAATTGTGTGCTATAGGGAATGTTCAGGTTTTTAATCACTTCTTCCATTTTAGATTACCTACAGATTTACATCACAACTTTCGATTGTCTTCAGTCTATTCTCATTATCTGCCTGACAGTGGAGTTCCAGAAGTAACAACCTGCCACTCCAGAAGTGCACTGACTGTAGATTATATATTCTATTCTGCAGCAAGAGACAATATTATTCAGGAACCAGGTAACCAGATCTATACCTAACCTGTGGCTATTTGGTACATTTTCACCCATGGCAGAACCAAGTAGAAAGTAATATCTTTGGTTCTCTACAGCTTACAGTATCCTATAAACATAGAAGAGAGTTTATTTATACACAGGACTGTATTTAAATTTTTGTATTGGCTGAACAGATGGCTTAGTCCACATCCTAGCCTAGCATGAATACTTGCAACTTACTAACAACAAGCAACATTTTTTTCTTATCTTTGTCGTAGTGAGTTTCCTCATTGCATAAATTCCATCCTCAGAATGGTAGTAATCAAAAATGAATCTAGCTGGCTCATACATATTTATTTTACTCAGGTTTAAGCTGTGGATATGGACACCTAAGCTATTTCTGTGGAATTCAGGTTGTCGTTAGAGGGACAGAAGAAATTATTTTGGCTTGAAAAAAATTGCACCCATGTTCTATTTTAATCCTGAGAGTGTTTTTGTCTGGAAATAATATTGTGATTCTTCTATCCTCATACCTTCTAGAAAATAATATGTTCATATTAGATTTATGTTCATAAAATATGGCCTGGTTTGCTACTTCAGAAAACCTATCTATAGTTTTTAATCTAGCAATGTAAAATCTGGCAATCATCCACTAGATCAGTGATACCGAACCTTTTAGAGATCGAGTGCCCAAACTGCAACCCAAAAGCCACTTATTTATCACAAAGTGCCAACACAGCAACAGCCCCCGCCCCCAGTGGCCATCAGTGTGCTGCCTGCACCTCCCCTCCCTACCCACGATCTACACGAGCTTGCCGTGGCCTTCTGGCGGCCTACCCCAGCATCTGCAGCCCACCGTGAGCTATGTTCTCCTCCAACCTAGTTCCTCTCCTCTGTCACCTTCACCACAGACGTTGCACTGCATTTGAGCCCCACACATTATCCCAGACAGGGAAGGGAGGAACTGCTCCCATTGGGTTGCTGAGCAGAGGGGCGGGTGATGTCAGAAATTTCCTCAGGTGGAGAGCCCCATGTCCCTCTGGCTTTCTAGTAAAGAACTCTGTGCTGGGGCGTCGGCGTGCGTGCCCACAGAGACGGCTCTGAGCGCCACCTCTGGCACCCGTGCCACAGGTTCGCCACCACTGCACTAGATGGTGCTAAAAGGTTGCCAGCCATTTGACCATCTTTTGGCATGTAAGCATGCTAAAACTCATGATTTCAGCCTGCACATATTCCAACTGCTACATCAGCCCTTCATTGGAAGGTCTTTTCTTATGTTATTACAGGTTTTTAGATGTAGTTAACAGAACAGAAGGCAACCCTCTTTAACAGGGCATTTTCCAAATGTTCAGCTTTCCAAATGCCAAAATTCTTAGTCAATAAGGATATGGCTAGAAATTCTAGCAGTTGACATCTACACATCGGGATGCCCACAATTGAGGAGGGTAGTAAAAGACCAGATAGTAAAAGACAAGCCTTACTAATGTCAGACTCAATGATAGCACCATAATATATCCAGATTTGATCAGAGCAGTCACAGAAATGGAACTGCCTGCCAAGCAGTATCTACGTATGTTCACACTGTATATACCTAAAAAGCCCTTTTTTCTTCTTACAGGAGCTGAACCTCTTTTCAGTGGAGGCCTGAGTCTTCTGGGTAGACTGTCATTGGTAACTGAGCAAGATCTGTGGGGAGTCAATGGGCTTCCTAATGAAAGCAATTCCTCTGACCATCTCCCTCTGCTAGCTAAGTTCAGGCTGGAAGAATAACTTTTTGGGCGAAAATAATTGGTGTCTTCTCGCCCCTTCTCTCATCTTAATTTTTATCAAATCCAGCCAAAATGACTGAGGGTATTTTTAAAAGATCTGCTGTAAATTATAAATATCACTCATATGAAGAAAAAACAAGCTACTTTTACGTAGGGATTTTTTTTAATAAATGAAAATATTTGTGCTTTATTTAAAAATGTATATGTAAATGTATATGTTTTCATAGAAGTGGTTTGGTATAAATTACTTTTTAAAATAAAAATATCATTGCTATCCTGGGGTTTTATTAGCATAATTTTCTTAATTTTCAAGGCAAATAACCTAAGTATCTAACCTTATATTCTTTTCATGGAATCCGATCTCAGGGTATTTTGAGTTTGGCCTATGGAAAAGGCATAGAACATGTAGGTAGAAACAAACCTGGTATAGCTTTCTTTGACAAGGAAATGCAGCAAACAACAACATTTGTGTAGATAGTTAGCATTACAGATAGGTCTGGGACTATTTTTACTGTCAATTCATCACTGCTATAATAGCATCTCAGCCTGACTTTGTTTCGTAGATCGAATTGTTGGTCACATTGCTTGAGGGATGGTTTACAGATCTGGCCTATGAGACAGCTATTGGGCACATGCCAGCTGTCTTAGAAAGTAGGAAGGCAACTTTGGAATCTCTGCTCATATAGAAGGGCATTATAGGTATATACAAATAAAATATTACTAAGTCCCGGAGGCCTTAGACCAGAGGTTTTCAAATTGGGATCCCTGAACCCCTTGGGGTCCATGGCAAGTTGCCAAGGGATCCACAGACAGGTCAAGAAAAAATTGAAAAAAGTAACATACATGAATTGTCTATTAGTAGTCAGTTGAATTTGTGGGAATGGGGTTCGCCATGTTGCAACGACATGTTTTGGGGTCTGCAGCTTGAAAACGTTTGAAAACCCCTGTCTTAGACAACAT
Source organism: Pareas carinatus (assembly GCA_032468095.1). Classification (NCBI taxonomy): domain Eukaryota; kingdom Metazoa; phylum Chordata; class Lepidosauria; order Squamata; family Pareidae; genus Pareas; species Pareas carinatus. The sequence continues at coordinate 216,570 of JANHFO010006771.1, read as the reverse complement.
CTTTATCAAGAAGACTGTTCTCCTGAAATACCCTCTGATAAAGTAGGCTCTTACATGCCAAGCTTCAGTATTTCTGCTCAACAAGAGTCCTGCAGCTCGTGATGATATTCACATATTTTCTTTTAAAAAGAGCAGAGCTAACTAACTGCATTTGAATGCATACAGCAGTGAACAGAATGTACCTGATATCTTTGTTATCCAGACTCAGTTCTTCCCTATGGAGAATTGGTTGAGCAGATGGAAATGCAATTCGTTAGTTTAATCATCCAAATACAATTATCGCTCTGCACTCTGAATGCACCTTAGGGGAAGATACTTGCTAGTGGCTTAATATGACACATGTAATATATGGAAATACGCTTTGGATTGTATAGCTCACTGACAAAAGGTAGCATGTTTTCAGCTCAAGCTATTTGTACTGAATGTACCTTCATGCTGTTTCTGTTTTGGGTTGTAACCTACCTACCCTTATGGTAGAATTTTAAATACTTACTGCTCTGATTGCTGAAGCAATACTGTGAACATCTTAGTGTGGAATGGCAATAGGGCAGAAGTTAAGCATATGTTTCTCAGACCCAATTTCCATTTTTTAGTATCCCTGAGAGATACCAATTGGAACTGCTGCTTGTCTGTCTGTATAAACATCACTGATTTATATGTGTAGACTAATAGAATGAAAAGTAGCAACCTGTATGTCAAGTAGAACCAATATTTTTCCATCAGGGACTAAATTTTTTTATTAGTATACTTACTAAAAAATAAAATGTAATATTTTGTTTTGAAGGAAGTTTTAAAATTTTAGTACATGAAAGTGATGTTTTATAACTTTTTGTATGGACTAGTTCTTGGCAAGGTTGCTTCCTTCTCAGAGTTGAGAAAGAGTAACTGGCCCCAAACACCCAGTTAGCTTTTTGACTTAAGATGAGGCTAGATTTCACAGATTCCCAGTTTCTAGTCTAGTGCCTTAACCACTATATCAAACGGACTCTTATTTTAAGCTATACTATTTTACAAAAATCTATTTTTCACAATGCTACTTTTTGATTGCCCATCCATGTTCCCTGTGTGTGTCTTTCATGAGTGTCTAGAACAGTGGTAGTGAACCAATGGCAGTGTGGGCATGCACACTGACGCCCCAGCACAGATTTCTTTACTAGAAAGCCAGAGAGACATGGGGCTCCCCTCACCTCTCCCTCTCCATGCACTTCTGAGGACATTTCTGACGTCACCCGCCCCTCTGCCCAGCAGCCCTATGGGAGTGATTCCTCCCCTGTCTGGGGTAAGGCGGGCAGCTCACATGCAGTGTAGAGTCTGTGGCAAAGGTGAGAGTGGAGAGAAGGTAGGTTGGAGGGAAGCATAGCTCACAGCGGGCTGCAGAAGCTGGGGGAGGCCATGGGGGGGCCCATGGCGAGTCCCAGAAGGACTGTGGGAGGGCTGCAGAAGCTGGGGTAGGCTGCCAGGAGGGCCATATGTGAACCACAGAAGCTGGGGCAGGAGTTTGGAAGGCCGCAGGTAGGGTGTGTGGGGGAGAGTCACTGATGGCTGTAAGGGTGTGGGAGGTGGTGACAGGCGTAGGGGGACACTGTCATATACTCTGCATTTTCCTTTGAATTCACAGCAATCCATTCCATAGAGTAAAGTTGTTTATTTAGATTCTTTGAAACAACAGAAGAACAGAACCCACGCTGAGGTATGCAATGCAAAAACTAAGCATCTTGGGATGTCCTGTGTTCAGCCGATGACTTCTTCAGGAAACGCCTTTTGACCCAGTTGTCTCCCTGGTGATTGTCTCGTTTGCCTCGCTGTGTGTCACATGGGCAGCCACATTCGATAAGCTTACCTAAGCATTCAACTGTCTTATTAGTTTGAATAGCCCATCCCCCCAACTCTCCCCCCCCCCAGCATGGCATATTTCTGCTGGACAGTTGTTCATTCAATTTCTAAACTGGAAAGGGAGGAAAAGGAACTTGACAGACACTGACAGGCACGCAGGGGTGCGCCAATGTCCATGGGGGAGGGGGGGCACATGTTGCCATGTGGCACTTTGCGATAAATAAGTGTCTTTGAGTTGCAGTTTGGGCACTCGCTCTCTAAAAGGTTCGCCATCACTGGCCTTGAATATACAATCTGCACTTGTAAATACAACAGTAATAAATGAGCTGTTCTAAATTACAAAACCCCTCAACTATTACACAAAAGATGTTTCAATTATGATGGCTGATTGATAAGCAGAGAAGTGATAACACACTTGAATTCTTACCAATGTGTTTAGTGAACCTGCAGGAAAGAGATGTGCTGAGCACAATAACCTTTGTTTAGTAGGTACAATGTAATTGTCCTCAGTTGTTTTTTACATTTTGCTGTGTCCCGCAGGAAAAAAAAATTAATGATGCAAAGTAAGCATATTTAAGTTGCATAAATAGTGATTGTAGTGGCATATAAAAACTTGCCTGGAAAGGTTTGTACTGGACTTTTGGATGAGACAATGACAAATTAAGATGTCACCAGAGAAGCAGAGACAATGGTGTGGGCAGTACCGCTTGCTGGAAGAAAAATTAGGAGTCACTACTTGAAATATTTTTCCTTTTCCTTTTCTTCTGAATTTTGTATTTCTTTCAAAATTTGTTTTCTTTCTTTCTTTGTAATATCTTTTAATATTATTAAACTTTAATAAAAAGTATTTTTTTTAATATATATATATTTGTACTGCCTTGCTCAGCAAGGCAATACTGTAAGTGTTTATTGGTCTATCTTTTCACACTTGGAAACCCCCAGATACTGATACTTTATGCTGAATCATATTCTCACTTTCCTGGGAGAAAGTCCAACTAAATTCTTGATCCTTTGTATGGCATTATAGGTAGAATCAAATTGTTACTCTGTTAAGTCTTGTTCATTTATTTCCTATTCCGTGAAATCAATATTCATCTTTAGATTTTCTTTTTATGTGACTTTGAAACAAAATTTCATGATAGTGTAATGGATCTTATTAATATATCAAGGGAGAATGATTAACATTAGGGCTTGGGCTTGTATCATTTCTTTCATAAGTTAACTCTTCCACTATATGATTTGCCAATGTGAAAAAGTAATTGCATCCTAGTTTTAAAAACTAAAGTGGTTACTAAGGATAGTTGTTTAAAACAATCAAATCATGGATGTTTTGCCTACCTATAAAGTATGGCTCCTATCTTATTGAAGTTTCACTGCAGGGGTATCAGAGAAATGCCATGTCCCACTGAAGTTCTGAAGACCTCTGGGGAAAAAAGTCATTGATACAATCAGTCTAAAAAAAATGGCAAAGTCATTTCTAATGCTTTGGGGCTCCAGTGTGCTATACAGATGCAGTCTTGAAATGGCGGTTTGGGACTTCTGGGGAAGATATTACAGACTGCTGATGAGTCTGTGAAATTGCTGTTGACTACAACAAAGACCAAGTGAGTAGATTGGTTCCTTGGAAGTTCTTCATCCACATGTGTCCTGGATCAGGAGTCCCCAAACCCCAGGCCACAGCCCACTGCCGAGGCGTGGCCTATTCAGAATTGGGTTGCGCAAGTGGCTGGCTGGAGCGCACATGCAGCTCAACCTGCACTAGTGGTAGGCATGCATACCAGCCTGCCATTCATGTAAATCAAGCAACGTGTGTGCGCGCCAACCCACCACTTATGCAAGTCAAGCTGCCCTCCCATGCACACTGGTGCACCGCTTGCACAAATCGAGCTGTGGCATGCACACCAGTCTGCCATTCACGCAACTCAAGCTGCAGTATGCATCCCAGCCCATCACTTGTACAGCCCAATTCCCCTCTCCCTCCGAGCCCCAGCTGGGCCGCCAAGCCACAAAGGTTGTTGACTGCTCTCCTGGATGACTACTCCTTGTGAGGAGACTGCTTTGACTTTGCTTGTCAGAAAGTTGCAAAAGGTGATCACATAACCTGGGATCACTGCAACGCTCATAAATATGAGCCAGTTGCCAAGTGTCTGAATTTTGATCATATACCTATGGGGATGCTGCAACAGTCATATGTGGGAAGACTGTCATAAGTCCCTTTTTTTCAGTGTCTTAACTTCAAACGGTCACAAAACCATTATAAGTTGAGGGCTACCTATATTTAAAAAATATAGATGTGGTGAAGATTTGGGGAAATCTTTCCAAGATTTGTTATTTTGGCAAAATCCCTCTTAAGAATGCAGGGTAAAATCAACCAGGGTGTCTCAAAGAAAACTTTTAGCCTCAGGCTAAAATCAATGTTTATTACTCCATTATCAAAAACTACTGGGTAAAAATGGGATTTGAGGAAGTGTAACCAGTCAGCAACTTCATCACTAAGAACATTGATGCTCAAGTTTGCAAAAAGGTTTTGCAAAAATGTCTTGCAAAAAAGTTTTGCAAAAAAGTTTAACAGAAGTGAATACTTTCTCACAAAACTATATAATACATGACACATTAAACATTTCAAAACAAAGTAGAGAGGGTTGCGATTTGTAAATGGAAGCAGCACAAAATGTAATAAGTGCAGGGATCACTCTAAAATCTTTGTGGGTAGCATAATTCAGTACTGAGAAAAAGTATAAAATTTGGACCCTTTTATAGACAATTCTGATGTTAAATCTTTTGCTCAAGATCTCAATAGTTTTCAATTTGGGGCCTCACCTTCTCCAAATATTCTAGCACCTTTGAAAAAAAAGGTCATTTACGTCTAACTCAACTCAGTGCAACTAAGTGGTGATGTGTTTACCATTACTTGTTTGGCGAATTCTTGAATTGAGATGACAAACGGAAGCTTGGATTTCAAATAAAGTACTTTTGCTGGAGTCTTTTCAAATAGCTTTAAATATTCTTATTTGAGTGAAACAAAATGGAATAACAAATGTAAGGCAATGCTGTTTGCAAGAATTACAGAGCTGTCCTCTGCGCATGTGGCTTCCTAAATGTCAGATCTTGCCACATCAAGAAGCAGGGTCTAAACAATTGCAGTTTTTGTAATGATCAGTCATGTTTTTTGACAACCGTCTGCAACATTCCCTCCCCAAATTCTGAATAATCCCCAGTTTCCAAGAACAAATGAGGTACACAGAAGATTGGGATCAAGAGGAAGATGGGAAAGCCTCATTCTCTGATTCATAAGTGAAGAAGGGGGAGAGAGAGAGAGAGAGAGAGAGAGAGAGAGGAATCATTTTGTATTACAACCAGGTTATATAGCTCTACAATTACTTTTACCTTAAAACACTTGCAAAGACTTTGTTTTTTTTAAAAAAGAGTCCTCTAAGACATTTTATTAAAGTTTCATGCTGCACAGAACATACATGTGATAAGAAAAGATCATGCATGCTTCATATTTGAAACAGAATCCCATTTGACAAAGTAATGACAATACAAGCTTAGTCACCAAACTCACAATTTTTAAGATTTAAAAAAAGATCAGTACATGTTGCTCTAGAATGTATGTGTACAGAAGGAAAACCATGGCCCTGGATACAAAGGATGAAAAGGGTTTGGAAAGCTAGCTAAAATCTGGTCATCTTTTTCCTGCATCACTCCCATTACTCTTGAGAGAACTGGTGCAAGCAGATTCCATAAAGGATTATGCCTCAAACATTTCAAATATGTGAGAAACATCAATTTAAAAAAGTAAAATCACCTTTAGGGTTTCATAATAGATAGTCATTGATTAGCAAAAAATGCTATTTTTTCAATTAGCATTTTTTCTTCAATTGATTCAATTGAACACTTAGTTTAAAAAATTACTTTAGGTTATCAGTAAGTTAAAATTTACCAGGAACCCAATCTCAAAAGCTGAAATATGAGATTCATCTCTTCTACTACATGAGAACTATTCTTCTCCTCCACTCACTCTTAACAGAGTAGTATCATGTGCTGGATATGGCTTTTCCTATGAATATGAGGTCCTGCCATAGTCACACAGACCTAACTATTTTCATGCTAGTTGTTCTTCGCTTTGTTTTCATAGCAACCATCACAGAATAGAAAGCTTTGTTGTTATTGCTGTTAATTTGGCACAAAGGATGGCCGATTCTAGAAGACACTGCGTTGCTAGTTGAGGAATGCACTCACATACCACTCTGTTCTCTTAACCTGTACACTAGAAATGTATATTATGGTTAGGAGCTAGATAGGAACTTATATATTTGAGGGAACCTGGTTGCATTAAAATTGCTTTGGGGTATACTGTATGTAACAAAATCAGTGAGTTATGTTGAGCTACTGTGCTCTTGCCTACTTGCCTCTTTACATATTTGCATCATTGCAATAAGTCAGGGGTGGAAAATGATGGCCCTTTTATGACTTGTGGACTTCAACTAAAACTGAGCCATGCTGGCTCAGAAATTCTGGGAACTGAAGTCCACAAGTCACAAAGGGATCATTGTCCCCCACCTATGCAATAAGTGAAGAGGACAGGATTATCATATCTGGATTACAGACATCTAGATGACCATAAGATGGCATCAAAGAACATCAGTTTGTAGCCACCTGATGGTTATCCAGATTTTGGAATCCAGATATAGTAACTATTATTAGATCTGCATCAGTTCAGTTATCCAGCAGCTCCCCAATTAACAAGCTGGTGTTACTTATCCTTTATCCAAAATAGTATATCCTTGTTGCATTGTGAAGATACTTCCCTTTGGGCATGAGTTTATTTATAAATTTTGATTTGAATTCAGTGTCAAATAGATGGTTGTGTTCTCCAAGCACATTGACTGCAACTTCAATCGGAATGTTTGATTATGGTAAAAGATGTCAAGACATCTGCAGAACATAAAGAATAGTGCATTCTTAAGATTCTGGTATTGTTTTAAAGGATCAAACACACAAAATGACTTTTACTATATTGGTCATCTGTACAAAACAATGAACTCTAGTCTTCAGCATGATCCCAAATTTCCCCTTTTTTTCTACTCTGGAAAATGCTCTCAAAGCGGAATGGAAAATACCTATTATACATGTGAAGCACCGGTAACATACAGAGAACAGGGATTAGTACTGGCAGACTCTGGGCTTGTTTTATATACAAGACCACATGGATTCACACCAGAACCATTTGTGCTTTGACCATGGAGGTTAAGACTATGTGACAAAAAAAAATCTGCAAAAGGTTAGCTATTTGCTTCTTTTGGAATCATTATTGAATCAGGGATTGGTTTTAAGGTAGACAACTGACTGCAATAGTTTCTTCAATCTGTAACAGAAGATCTCAGTGTTTTTAAAGAGACAACTCCTTATCACAACACTTGAAATTCCTTCACTGTACACATGCACATAAGGCAGAAGGGGTGGGCTCTGCTACCAGAAAAACTGGAAATACAGTACAAATCCATTACAAAATCAATACTGTTAGTTTTGCATATTTGTAGATTACTGAGGTAATATTGATATTTTGTAGAAGAAGGGAAAAAAAAAGAAAACCCAATCACATAAACTCCTGCTATTTTATTGCTGAGTGTCACATTAAATGAGGTCCAGCAGCAATTTCTGTTATGTCGAGCTCCACTGAAAGAGAGTGTAGGGTTGCAAACTTCATTCTTTTCAATGGGACTCGGCCAAGCAGAGTTGATGCCAGGACATGCCTTTCTCTGACTGCAGCTTATCACAACCCCCAGCCCAGCATTTTTAAATACCATGGAGAAAAATACTTCCAGCATTGTCTTTCCTAATTCCTACAACACCACGCACGATGCTCCAAGCCAACAGAAAAGAGAGCCACCACAGACACAGTAATTTCCATCCAAAAGAAAACCAAGCCACACTAGTATCACCCCCCCACACACATATTTTTCAACTTGATGGAGAGTAACAGTATTATCACAGCTGAAGACAGTTTCTAATTTCTCTTTTCCTTGATTCCACTTCCTGAATTGAAAAATAAAACAAAAAACAAAAATACCACCAGAGTCACTTCTAGGATTCCTACTTTCCTGGTGAAATCATAAATAAAAACCTTACATGTTTATAATAAATAGTCACAGCTCCCCACCCCAACCCCCCACATATCACAGGGTAAAGTGCGGCAAGAAACTCTCCAGAAGCCACGTGGTTTTGGCCTCTGGTTTTCTCAGATGCGTAGCTGGTAACCGACTTCATTCAACGTAGAAAGGTCACCCACTTTTTTGTCCAAAACAGCTGGCCTAAAATCAAGAGAAAGAAACCAAAGTTAAAGTTTAGAACTAAATAACATGAAATACCCAAATGGGACCACTGCCAACAATTGCATCTGTATTAGGGGCTGGCCTGTAATGCATCATTTGTGTTAATATTTGCTAAGCCTTATAGTCTAAAACAGTTTTTCAAACTTGGCAATTCCAAGATGTGTAGAGTTCTACTCTCATAGAATTTCCCAGCCAGAACTGGCATCTTAAAGTTGCCAAGTTTGAAAAACATTGGTCTAAGCCAATGTAACCACTTTCAGAGGTATCCAGGTAGGAGTAAAAAAGTCAAAATAATGGCCTCAATCAATGGAGGCCCTAGCCCTTGCTTAATAGGTGCCACATGCATGTAAAAAGGGGCAGGACTTTGACTGGACAATCTCACTACCATCTTGACTCTCCCTGCGGACATCTTGTTTTTCACATAAAAACTGTTCAGAAAATATTCTAAGAGAATTAAGTACTACTCTAAAATCAAGCATCAGAGTAGATATCCTTCTAGCTTATGATTATTCACCATGCTTGGGATTTTAAAACACAAGATACTCTGAATGAAAAGATAATTGCACCAAGACCTAATGCAACACACAGCAACTAGTTCCCACTGACCTATGAAACTATTGACATCGGCCTCAACAGCTTTACAAAATGAAGATGAACTGTTTCCACTATTATCACATTTCACCACTTGAGGGTTTGAACTACAGGTAGTCCTTGGCTTACAAATATCCATTTAGTGACCGTTTGAAGTTACAACAACACTCAAAAAAGTGATTTATGACCATTTCCCCCACTTACAACCATTGCAGCTCCTGCATGTTCACATAATCAAAATCTGGATGCTTGGCAACGGACTCATACTTATGATGGTTGCAGTGCCCTGAGGTCATATGGTCATCTTTTACAACATCTTGACAAGCAAAGTCAATGGGGAAGGTTTATAATCATGTTACTAAAGTAACATGAGCTGTAGTGGCGCAGTGGTTAGAGTGCAGTACTGCATTCTACTTCTGTTAACAGTCAGCTGCCAGTAAGTTCAGC
>JANHFO010006771.1:175478-187283 GCA_032468095.1 Pareas carinatus | reverse complement strand
AGTTGAAGGACAGAAAAGGAGACATTTGCCTCCTCCCATTAAAGGGGCCGGACTAGGGATTGCAACATAATTTAACACACATGTATTAGTATCTACATCTCTGTATGTATGTATACACATACATATGCACACACACCCTCACAGAATTCACAGGAGGCTGAACTTAGGTCTCTTGCAGCAACATAAGGATTCCAGACTGATGACTGGCTGGGGAAATCTGGGAGCTGAAGCCCATCCCCCTTAAAGTTGTCAAGGTTGCAAAACCCTGTCATAGTACAAGAGCATTTTCACAGCATTCCTGAGTTGTACGAGGTGGGTATTAAGTAAATCTCTGGAGGGCTGAAAATTCCAAAGAGAAGGAGCTGCCACTAAGAAATTTGGTTTCCAGACCCTCTCCCTAGCAACCTCAGTGAAGGGGGTATTTAATAATCCTTCTTAGGAGAAATATATCAAATGAGTCCCTCTTCCTTGGAGGAAATTGTCTTGATGATACCTGGAATTAACAATGCCTGTAGGGCTTTAGAAGATAAATCCAGCCCTTTAAATTGTACCTGGAAAAGTATGAGAAACCCACCAGAAATCAATGTATAAACTAAAGTAAAATCTTATTCCCTTCCCTGATATAAGTATATATGTTTTCCTTGCTGTACCTCGATGGTAACCTACTTGGGGGCAGAGACAGGCCATCCTATCCTATATCAGTGATGACTAACCTTTTAGGCATTGAGTGCCCGGATGAGTCACGCAGCTAATGAGTTGAGGCTTGTGACATCATCGCCTGGCGCTGCTACTCTTTCTGAGCATGCACAGGGCCCTGTGACATCATCACCTGACACTGCTATTCTCTTACTGAGCATGCTCAGCTCTGGGGTGATGCTGGGCAACTTGGCTCACGTGCCAACAGAGAGGGCTCTGCAGTTGCCCACTGAGGCGTGTGTGCCATAGATTCACCATCCCTGTCTTATATTATTAAAATATAGAGCTGCATTAAAATGACCCATCCATATTTACAAACACATTTTACAGGCTGCAAGTATTAGAACCCAGAACCCTTTGAATAATTTCCACAGGCAAGAAAGTAGTATGAGTTCTCTTGGGCATATTTTAGGATGCATTTAGAGTGTATGTTCACATTCAATTGTGACATCAGCAAATTTCTATTCTTTCCTAATTACAGTAATCCTACACCATGTTTTAAAGTTAAGCATTAATTAGTTTTACATTTATCATTTGTGGGATATATGAAGGATAGGTTCTTCCTGCTACATATTGAAAGACTGAGAAGAAACTAGCTATCTCTGTTCTATGTCATCAGGTGTTGCAGGTTCTTCCATATGAAAGTTACAAGACCAAAGTAATTTCATTATGTGTGATTAATTTTTAGGAGGGGAGAGCACTTTAACTACTACACAATTTTTTTTAAAAAAATATCACAAAATAACTGGAGTATCACCTGAACATCATCCACATTAACAAAAATCACCATCAGTCAATAGGAAAAGGCAGTTTTACTTGAAACAACTTACAGTGCAACCTGCAATGATACATTGAACACCATCAAACATCATCTGTCGATCCTAGGTCCTTGAGAAAGACTCAGTAAGTGGATAAAAATGCCAACTCCAGTCTAAACATCTGGCTGACTCTATGACCAACCATAATAATGACTTGATAGGTAAATAAAAATGCCAAATGCAGCTTAAACATCTGGCTGACTGGGCAACAAACCATAATCAAAAGCTTTTTGAGCAAGTTAAATGGTTTGTACCAGGGCTATTTTCATTGTCAATAAAAAAGCAGCATGTAAAAGTTTAATATGCATCTCATCACAAATGGGTAAGCAAAGCATCCAGTAACAATGGGTACATTTTTCAGTGAAGACAACTGTGAAGTTTTGTGCAAATGTTGCTTGTACAAATAATCTTTGTTTTCTTTTTTTCCCTTGTTTTCAGAATGAATACACAGACATATACACAGAAACACACATACCTACTGTGGACAAAGGTTCTAATCCAGTGTTTCTCAAACTTGACAACTTCAAGATGTGTAGACGTCATTTCGTAGAATTCCCCAGCCGGTTAGGCTGGTCAGTTTGAGAAACACTGTCCTAATCCAATCTTCACAGCTCTAAATTAGACAAGCAGTCTCTCCAAGATGTTGGGAAGCTACCACCACAGCCAACAGGGCAAGCCAATAGCAAGATAATATATCAACTGGTTTTCTATGTCTTTAGTACAGATACTTGTACCTGAGGTTTTCTGTGTTTGATAAACACGATGGCTGAATATTATAGGACCTAAAGTCTAAACATCTGAAGGATTAAGAAAGGATATTTAGACTCATGACTTTTCCTCTAGACCAGAAGTAGAAAAACGTTTTCACACAGGGCTGCAGTTCCCTCTTCTGTCCTGCCTTAGAGGCGCAGGAGCATGCTCAGTGTCACTACTACATCACCAGAGGAATGAGAAGAAGTAATATCTTCAGAATCATTTTCCTCATTCGATGGACCTTGTAGGTGTTTTAAGATGTCCCATGGCTTAATGCATTCATTTCATTCTTAGCCTTTTCACACCCACTCCCACTCCAAATGAAAAAAATGGATCTAAAATTCGAGGTCTGTTCTTTCTGGGGTCACATATGATCTCATAGCGACAGGTGAGCTACATTTACATTAGATTATGGATACTTCTTTAGTTCTTGTGCAGAGAAGGAAAACCACAGATAATACATGCAACAAAAGGAATATAAACTATTGTCTTTGTGGTTTGATGACGATGCTTCATTGAAGACTGAGTATAGAGACAGGTTGGATGTGTAATTTGAGAGATGATGAAATATTCAAAAGAGTCTGTGATACATGCTGTCAACAAGCATTGTGCTATTTTATCTGTTGAGGCCATTTATTGGGTTTGCAAGCCCCTGTGTAAAAATCACACCTCAGTTAGAACATCATTCTTTCTGCACAATGTTACATACCCACTTAGAGGTCTTGATTTTCTAATTTCAAAGAACTGAGTTCCTGTATGATTATATCTGGATTTCATTTGTTAAGACAAAGGGATTGCAAAATGAAGAAAGCAACAGTACATGTGTAAGATTCAAACAAATGAACTTGTCATAATCTCTTAAAGAAATACAAATCACTGAAATATAACTAAGAAAAATAATTTAATTCATTTGAACCAGCTACTAGACACCACCAAGTCATTGTTTGTCCATACTTTTATACCACAATCTTCAGTATTAAATGCAACTATTCAGGGAACAAGTCAATCAGAAATGCATTTTGAAAATCTCACAATTATGTAATATTCTTGATTGGCTCCATTCAAACAACCATTCAATTTTAATACACAGAATAGTCTACATATACACATATACATAGCTTCCTGTTTGAAGCTAGGACTGTGCTCCAGTAGCATTGTCTTCCTTGATAAGGTATGTTTCAAATTTTTCTTTCACTATGGTTCTTGACTTAGCCTTTTGGTCATAACGTCCTTCTTGATGGGCCTAAGAAATAATCTAGTAGGGCTGTACAATCATCCAAAATGTCTTCCCTTCCAAAGAATAATGTTACAAGCAAATTATTACTGAAAAACCTACATCTTTCAGAAGGCATTATGAAGCTACTTTGAGAGCTACTCAGATTGTCTCTGTATGCTTGTTCATATATAGATGCTTTTCTAATAGCGCCTTTGGAAGTGCTATCCAAATTGCTACAATTATTGAAAATCAGAATTTGTCACCAGTCTAAATCTAAAGTGGATATCATAAGGGGCTATTTAGGCTATTTAGTTCAACCTTCTGTTCAGAGCAGGAATTCAAATCAAAGCATCTCAGTCAGATGGCTGTCTCTAGCCTCCCCTTGATTATATCCAATGAAGGAGAAGCTACAATCTCTCTGAGTCAGCTGGATTGCGGTTTGAATTGTTCAGAAATTTTTTCTAATATTCAGAATCTAGCTTCCTAAAACTTAAATCCACTGTTTTGTGCCTGCACTCTGCTATGAGAACAAATAGGTCTAGATCTTTTTCGACATGAACATATTTTCCGACATGTCTTTGCTGCTGTTTCCTGAACCTGTTCCAGTTTCTCAGAATCCTACTTTTGGTGTTGAGAATTTGAGTAGGTTCTGACGAAAGTAAATCAGAGTAAAATAATTATATTCTGTGATCTGGAAACTAGTGTTTCTGTTTATGCAGCCTAAAATTGCCTTTGCCTCTTAGACATATCACGTTGCTGAGTTATATTTAGTTTGCAATTAATCATTATTCTAAAACATTTCTTGCAAGTATTATTACTGTAAAAGTGCAGTAAACATAAGAATATAAGCAGTATCATGCTGATCGGACCCCTGGCCCATTCAGTCCAGCAGCCTGTTTTCACAGTGGCCACTCAATTGCCCAAGGAAATCTCTAGACATATGACCTTTAGAAACAGATACACTGGTATCAAGACTAATAGCAATTGATCCCCTTTTTTAGGCCACCAAACTGGTAGTCAGCACATCTCATGGTATAAAAATGCATATCACCTATTTCTACTGCTACAATATATTACCCTAGATGCCACTGCATTGTTAATCCAATGAGCCAATGCCAAGGTTGAAGGAGATCAGATTGGAACCAGTTCTGCTCAGGCCAGATAAGGAGCAGGAACATTCTACGTATAGGAAAACAATAGCTACAGTCCATTGACTGAATAGGACAAAAGAACAAAGCTTAAAATTTTAAACCTTTATTTCGTATATATAAAAAACTTAACTTGTGTGTTCTGTAGTAGCCAGATTATCTTCATACACACGAATTCTTTCTTGTCTGTAATAAGGCAACTTATCTTGCAGCATTAAGTCCTTGGCAATGGTGCTATCTAGTTCCTGAAGGAAGGGTTGTGTTCATTATAGATATTCCCTGCCTGAGGTCTGACACTCGGTGTGTCATGATCGCACAAAAAGTCTGATATCTGTTCAATCTCCTGCATCAGTTACAATCTCTTATGTGTTTCTAAAGCCATATATGGCATCCCAAAGGTCAAGGGCAATACCTCATACTTAAGTAATCTCAAAAGCTACATAAATACTGGAAAATACAGCAACAGCACTTTTCATTCCTTATTGTTCCTCAGGTCATCTTGGTTCTCTAGTAAATTATCCATTCTCATCCATTTTCCTCAACAAATAAGATTAACAGAAGCTCTTTTTAAAAAAACAAAAATAAAGGATACTGCAGCATCTTCATGTAATTCTGTATTGCCTGAAGCCAGTCTGGGATCGTCATGGAAGCCTTGTAATTTGGCATCGACGGCACAGTAGGCTATATAAAATGAGACAGAGACAAGTTGAGAGAGGTCATTATTTGAGGTAGACAGCCAAAACTGTTTTAGTCATGCAGAGAAGAACTGAACTGTAATATGAAAGAGCTGAAATGAGCCTCTGATAATGCAAATCCTGTCCCTTTATTTTATCAGATTAAGACCCACTAAGCAAAATGGGATTTATTCCCACATAGGTGCGTAAATGTGCAGGCTAATTATTCATTGTCTGAAAGGAGACTTAACTTGCTAAGGATTTGTCTTTAGTTTCAAGCCAGCTTTGCCAAATTAAGGCATAACCCACAGAAGACCATTTGTCATCTCTCAGCATCCTCCCTGCTCCAAACCTCAGAATATTCATACAGCTGTCCAGGCAACTGGAGAAAGAAGCTCCTTCTGAGATTCATATGTCACAATTCCGTGCTAGCAATTGACAAGTGAACAGAAACAAAGGGACATTGTCTATTAACAAGTAGTGCGCTGAGCATCTAAAACAGAAGCAAGCTTCCAATTTCTTTGGCGTGGAAATATTGGGTAAGGATGAAGAGTGAATCTTTAAAGAGCAACTTAGAAACACTAACTATAGTAGCTGGAAAACACAATAACTAAGAAACTGGAAAACTCAGTAACTGTATATATGCAGATTCATAATTTGATATAGGTACACAAAGCATAATAGTTTCATCTGTCTGGACAAAGCCTATTCTTTTAAATCAGTGGTACCCAACCTTACTGGCTTTGCAGACTGGTACTGAGCCATGACCAGGGGTTGGGGACCCCTGCTTTAAATGTGTTGCTAACCTCCAAATGTTTACAATGTGTTTCAAATTCTTGGATACATTATCAATCTATGCCTTGCTATTCAATTCTGTTGTCCCACTGCACAAGGCTTTGTCCAGGAGAGCTTTCAGGAAGGCTCTTCTGTTCATATTTCTCATCTTCCAACTCAATATTTTTGACTCAATGATGGGCTCTAGACACTCAATCAGTGACTATCAGTGTAACTATGAAGCAAGCATTTTTCCTATTCAGTGTACGGTTCTCATGGCTATGTGTGTCATGATCCTTCAGATGTACAATTCTCATTCTTCCTAGGTACGTGGGCACCACTGACCATGTTGACTGAGGGGGATGGGAATGATATACCAGGAGATTATCAAGTTGAGAAGGCTTTATTATATTCATTGCAGTGATACAAGTACTTTGGCTGGTCAGGCAAGAAAGACAACTATCTAGAGTCTGACTTATACTGATAAAAGTTGCTGATCATTTTCTTCCTTTAGTAGTTACATATATGCCATTAGTCAGTATAAATGACATAGATGCACCTGTTGGCTGCCAGTCATTATCCCAGCCACATGATTTATAAGTAGACCACCATTTTCCCTTAATCTTTTAATTCAAGGGTGGATAGGTTCTGACCCTGTGATTCCATGATTCTCCTCATGCCCCTTTTTGCAGGCCCCCGACTATATGGGGGAGGGATATGTCTACAAAAAATCAGCAGTTGTTACCAATTAGGCAAAAAGCACAACAAATCGTTCATATGCACCTTAATACATTTAAAAACAAAGAATCACACAAACAGAACCAAAACTAAAGCAGATCATCTTCACGAATCTAGAATAAATATTAAATGCCTAATACTGAAGAGAATTACTGATGCCACTGGACCTCTCCCCAGAATCCCTATCCCGCCTGCTTTAAATTGGTTTAGAATATATTAATTATATAATGTGAATCATCAAGGTTTTATTGTCTTCATTTTCAAGAGTGTCTCTGGATTCCAATGGCTCCAGTCCTGTGACCTGTTCCCATGTACCTAAGAAAGAAAACAAGCTAAACTGGCATGGTAGAATATCCTGGGAAGCTGATGCTAAGGATGTTAAGAAACAGTCACAACAGTTTGCCTCTCCCATTTCCACTTTAACTTGCACCTACAAGTAAAGCAGAGGAAAAATGTGCTTCTATTGCCCAAATAAATTTTCAAAATGCCATGATCTTGATTTGTCCACACTATTATTAGTCTCTCCATCGGTATAACATACACTTTCTATATAACACAGCAAGATTTTCCACATTTGGTTCCCATCACCAAAGCAATGCTACAGGAAGAAAACAAATCCAGCAACTGTTCCCAGCAATGCCGTCCCTGCCTATAGCTGCAAAGACACAAGAGGAAGTAATGAAGAACCCCACCCAAGGCTCTCCCTTCAGCATTTGGGCTTACAGACAGAACAGGTGGCTGGAGGGTTGCTGTCTCTGAAGGGTATCCATTTCCAAGTGTTTCCATCCTTTGGCTGCCAGCTGTTTTGTCAATCATCAGAGTTCTCCAATCACAGATCATGTGGTACAGAATTAGGATTGCAAATGGAAAGGAGACTACACATAAAGGCAGCACCTGCTTGGATAGCTTGCATTTACTTGAGCCCAGATTCTTATTCCTTCATAGCCAACGGGAAACCTAGCCACGGGAACTTTGCCCTATAATGCTCTAATCAGAAAATGTCACTAATGACTATTTCTTTCAGATGATGGGTACCGGAGACACTGTAGTTTAGCACTTGTTTTACCATCCACAGCTGGGACAGCACTGTAATCAGATGTTGACTTGGATTGGAAAGAGTAGGTTCAACCTAGCAGCCTCCACAGGCTCTCACTGCTTTTGCCAGAATGATGAAACTGGTGTCATGTCATAATCTCCACCACTGTGGAGATGAGTGACTTCTTGAGTTATACAGAAGAGGGGCAGGGCTGGCAACATAACACTGTATTTATCCCTCTTCTGCCCTCACCCCCAGTCAATAGGACTCTAGTTCACCCTAGAGAATCAAGAAGTAAGTTGAAAGACATCAGTAGGTTAGGAATAGATCATCATGGAGAAAATCTATTTGAAAGCAACTTGATGACACACAGGACTTTGAAGATCTAATGGAAGTAAAGTTTTCCTAGAGAAGAGGAACCTGTTTGCCTGGTAGATACTGCTGAGCCAAATCTCAATTAATCTTGCCCATGTATCCAATGGTAAGATATGTTGGGAACTGTAAGTTCAGCCAATTCTAAAGTGCCAAAGTTGTTGATCCCTGGTCTAGACAAGGTTAATCTGCCTTGAAATAAAGCAGAGACATGCAAGTAGTCTGACAGGTGTGTAATGCAGATGATCAGAGTGAGAAAGGGGAGTATGAAACTCAACTATTTGTAGGTTAGTGCAAGCTTTAATTCCATCCTGTTAAATCCAACATCTTGGCACCTCTCAGGAAAGTAATGTCTTTCCTGTCAAATTCAGCTGCTGTGCCACTTGTGATTTCATTCCGTCTTTCTTATCATGCAGCTGCAAACTTTCGCAAATGCTCCTGGTGATAAGGAACTAGACTTCATTTTCAAATGTGAGGAAAGCGAAAAGCTGCTCAACATAAGCCCTCGGTATAGAAATGCCCAGGTGACAATTAACTGTTAGCACTTTGGGGTTGCAACTACAAATATTTCCTCAAGGGAAAAAACGAGCAGCTGTTGAACTACATTCATACATGTCTCAAGGGTTGATGAAAACAAGTACAGTCAAGGCTGAGAGACAATTAGCCCTCCACAAATAAAAGGATTCTGAATCTTGAATGAGTAGGGCTCAATTATTTTTCAGATAACTTTCTAGCCTTTGAGTCTGAACAGAAAAATCTGAAAAAATGTCAATAGCTCTCAGAATCCAGAGACAGATTGTAGTAGTTACTAGACACCTTTTTATTTCTATTTAGCTCCATTCCTAAAGGTAATTCCCCCTCCCTCAGCCCTATTGAGCTCACTACTGGTAACTCCACATACAACTCCACATACATACAATTATATGGTAACACCATATAATTTTCTGAGTAACAACTTGGCAGCAATCTATTCCCTCCCACAAATTTTCTTCGGGGATAATTTTTGATTTCAGAGTCTACTTTCCAAGTGGTATCCCATTCAAGTGCTAACCTAGTCTGGATTTTCCTGGATTTCCCCAAGTTTCATCAAAGTTAACCAATTGTTAATAAAATTCCCAGTATGCACCATTATTTTTCTTTTTTTTCTTGCAAAAAGAAGCAGGGAGATAGCTTCTTCCAATAATACCTATCCCACCCCATGTGGAAAATAGAAACAGTAGAAAGGGTCACATAAACAAGTCCACATAAATAAGAAACCTTCGTGCATTCTAGCCAGACTGTTAAGTACAAAAAAAGGACTGAGGCGGGGGTGAGTCATAACCTACTTTTGTAAGGAAAGCAGCACTCCTTATAGTCTCCACCATCTCTCCACCCGAAGGATGGATCTTCGCCACATGCCCCCACATTCTCTCCCAGGTCTGCCCATCAATTGGAAAGCCACTTTTGTTGACAAGGAATACTGCTCCTCCATCTTTGTCCTCCTCTTCTGAGCCCCCGTTGTTGGCAGAACTGAGCGTCCGAGTGTGGGAGCTTCTGGAACGCCCTTTGTCTCCCTTGGGGTGGGAATTGTGGGAAGTTTTGGAGCCAGAGCCAGTCATTGTGAGCTCTAAAGGAACCAGCAGTCCAATAGAAGACAGATCCTGGTCAGTGTCCCATCAAGCAAGCCTGCTCCATCCTGACCCCTGCTCCTGCCGAATGAATGAGGTTGACATGAAATTGCTTGCTAGCAGCCACCAAGCGGGTGGTGGAGGGCTTGTTCCTTATACAAGCAGAATCTACAAAGACACAAGGAGTGGAGAACAACATGGTATCAGCAGCATCAAGTAGCCAAGCTCAGCCTTCCCACCAAGTGCCTTCCAGCCATGTCAAACTACAACTTCTATTATCCCCAGGCCATACTGTGTAGTGGGTACAATCCAGGGTGACTGGGGATGAGCACTGCAATCAAAGACACATGGAGTGCATCAGGTTGGAGAAGACAGAGTTAGATAAAACAATCCGTTTTCAGAGACTTTGCAGGGACGGTCCCATGCTCTCCTTAGTGTGGCTTTTTATTTTTATTGATCAAAATTTTAAAACCCACCTATCTTCCTCACAAACCTCATTCGGTTTGCATGCTATGCAAAATCATCGACTAACCAAATGAGCAAAACAAAACACAGCAAGCCTCTTCTCCCCCCCACACACACAACTCCCAGCAAGGTTAATAGCAACCAAGCTTAGGATGCTGCATGCTGTGTACCTACAACTGAAGTCTTTGACCTGATTAAGCGTGGTGTGAACAACAGCCACCGGGTATCCTGTGATCAGCTGGAAAGAGGGAAGGATAGAAGGGCCTTTTTCAAAGCCCTATTTTACTCTATTCACTTGTCAAACAAAAGGATACTAGAAGAGCTCGCTCTTCTACGGCCATCCTCAAGCTGCCACTCAGCAGGGGGCGACAGCAGCCAGCCAAAAAAGGCTTTCTTTCAGTCCGAGAAACGTCTCACAAAAGGAACGGGACACCTCGCTGTTGCGGGCTAGCGCCTAGATCGAGAAGACCCGAGCCTCGGTTAATGCGAATTTCCCACGCGCAGAGGACGGTTGCCGCCACATCCCGGGCTCAGCTTGTCGTTGGGACCCACAAAGGAAAACACACAAAGAGACTCTGTGCGCATTCCCACGTTCGCCACCCTACTCCTTATCGTCCAGAGACTGGAAAGCTCAATGGCGTGCAGCAAGCAAGGCTACTGTGAGGAAAACGCATGCACTCTTCCGCATCGTTTTGGCAACCTCCAGGCGGGACGATTTGGGTTCTGGAATACCTGCGCGTGTAAAACGAAGCCAGAGGAGGGGGGGCTGCCTGGCCCAGCGACCGCGTGCCTTTTCTTTTTCTCAAGGAGATGGTCCCTCCTCTCCCCCTCCCCCTCCATCGCTCGCTCGGCTACGCGGACCCCACCCATACTCCTGTTCCCGCTGCGCGGCCGTCAGTCTTACCTGATGGCGAGAGGATTCATTGCACCGGAGCCTCTCCAGGCGGCTGCGGCTGATGCTGCTCCTGCAGCTGACTCGGACCTCTTCGCCTTAGTCCATGTTCCATGATCAAGTGTTACTCTCTGACATGTAACCATGTTACCCGGCAGCTGCCGACATTCGAAGCGTCCCCATTGGGCGCCGCAACAAAGAGGGGCGGACTTAAGGGAGTCGAGAAGCAGCTCATAGAGGCGTTGCACACTTCTGATTGGTCGGAAACTCGGCAGGCTAACAAAGGCCAGCCCGGGAAATCTAATCGGTTAGCATCTCAAGCCCCTCAGTCATGTCAATACGAGCTTGGACGGGGGACTCTCCCCAGGAAGTAAGAATTTACAGGTGATATTCCACTCAACGAAGTACATCAATAGTTAAGTACATTATTTATTTGATTGTTCATATCCCACTTTATTATTTTACAAATAACTCATCTGTATCTTCTAGCATATTTCATTCATCTCTCTCTTTCTATATTTATATATATAAATATATATAAAATATCTAACACAATATAACAAAAAGACAACATAAAAAGTACTGGCTTTCTAAACCTGATTATTCATGAGATTGG